>PVLD010027866.1:0-20160 GCA_004027595.1 Dinomys branickii
AGGATAAATTTGAGAAAGGTAGGGAAGCTTAATTATTTCTCACTTTCTCTTACTTTCCACCTATTGAATTTTGTAGGATATTTTCTCAGTGTGTTGCTTTTGACAATACAATATGTGCTGATTGTCATGTTTTTAATGAGCACTTTTCATGTTTCCAGAAGTTATATGTAATCATTCATATAGTTATAGATGAAAAAACATTCAGTGCTATTAGTGCCTGTGTAGTAACTATATTTGGAAATAATCTCAGATAAGTATAACATTGGATCACAATGAATACTGTGTATGATTTTCATATTTTATTCTCACTTGGCTTTAAATATGGAAGCAAAATGCTTCATTTGTGTTTTTGTGTTCTGTAGACAGCTATTGTTAATGTTTTTCTTCTTTTTAAAGTTAAATGTGGAATCTCCACACTGATTTGTACAGTGATTGTACCTGTTTACAGTCCCACAAACTGACATTCCTTTGCTCACACAGCCCTTTCAGTATTTGTAATTCGTTGATTTCTTTATAGCCATTTTTCCTGGAGTAAGATGGGTTCTCCGTGCTTTAATATGCACCTCTCGAATGACCAATGATGTGGAAATTTTTTTTCATATATTTATTTACCATTTGTATTTGTTCATCTGAGAAGTGCATGTTCATCTCAGATACCCATTTATTGATTGGGTTTTCTAATTTGGGGGTCTGACTTTTTTCAATCCTTTATAGGTTCTACGTATAAGTACTTTGAGGAACACTTGGCTAAAACTTTTTCTTACTCTGTGAGTTTTCTTTTCAATCTGTTGGTGATTTCTTTTGATATGCAAAAGTGTTTTAATAAGATAAAATCCCAGATGTTGATTCACGTATTTCTTGTGCAGTTTGGGTTTTGTTCATGAACTCTTTGCCTAAGCCTATGTCTTCAAGTTTTCTACCTACTTTCTTTTTCAGTAGATTCAGTGTTTCTGTTTTAATGTTTCCTTTGTTGTTTTCCTATTATTTTGTTATGAAAATTTGTTTTACCTCATTTTATAAGATAAAATTATGTTAAATGTAACTAATAACCAATCATCTTCATATTATATAATCACTAACAGTTTTATTTGAGACTTTATATATCTCAACTACCTGGAGTATTTAACTCCTGTAACATAATTATTGCTTTTTAATTCTTCATTATGTCATCTGTATCTGTACTATGGCTGTTTTTCTGTCTTTCATATCTGTCATTTTCTCTTGATTCCAAGTGGTCTGAACAGCATACGTATTTTGCTGTACTATGTATTCAGAATCTGACTGTTTTGAGATGTTTTGGAAGGATCTTTGAAATGTTACCATTAAGAAACATCACTAATAGTAGCAAGGCAGCTTCAGTGTATATGATCATTCTTCTTTTCCTTTAATTTTTTTGAATTTCAAATTGATAGATCAAATCATGTTCATTATTTTATAATATCCCTATGTTATAGTTTGAAAAGTACCCATACATTGCGAAATGGCAAGATCTAGCTAACTTATATGTATATATTAATCACATTGCTATCATTTGAGAAGAAAATATTTTATAATCATTTTCATCATTTTTCAATAATACACTATATCAGCAGTGGTGACCTATGCCATGCTTGTTATTGTGTTTTCCTTTAAGACAAAATATGTTAATGTGGAGTTGATTTCTTTCTAAGCTGAAATATCAGTGTTCAGATTTCGTTGTCTTGTTGGCACTTCACTGTAAATACGTGGGTTTGGGGTTGTAGTTTGGCACTCAGTCTCTAAAAGGTTCCCCAGCAATGCACTATGTCATAACAGTGTACCACCACCGTCTTATACAATATGTCATAAATTGATTCTTTCTGCTTAAATATCATTAGGGCCAGGAATATAGCTCAGTGGCATAAGCACTTACTGGGCAAGCTAGAGATCATGAGTTCGATTCCTGGTGCCAAAAAAAAAACCCAAAAACAAACAAACAATAACCACAAATATTTAACTGTCCTTGTGAATCTTTTGATCCACAGCTCTCGATGTCAGTCCCCTACAAAACAAATAAAATTTCTCCAGTTTTAATAACCATTTTCAACTCTTGTGTCTGTGAGTTCAACATATTTAGATTTCACATTTGAGTGACATCATGTGGTTGGCTTATTCCATTAGCATAATGTCTTCCAGATTTATTGACATTGACACAAATGACAGCACTTTCTTCATTTCTGTGTTTGAATGATAGATCACTGTGTACATTCACCCATTTTGTTTATGCAATAGTCATTGATGAACACATATTGATTACAAATCTTGCCTCTTTTGAATTACTGTTATTCATTTTCAATATCAGTGCATTAGAAATATTTCTATATTTTCTTCATTAAGTGAAACGATACCCATATTTCAATATTATGACCTTGGAAGTAAAAGCTCATTTTTCTTGAGTGAGAACCTATTATTTTAAATTATACCTTATTAGGAAATATGACATTTTCTTGTTTTATTTCTTCATCTAAATGCAGCACAAACATAACTATATCAATTTGAGATGCCAATAAGCAACAGAAAGAAAATGCCCACTGGTTTCATCAGTGAGGATCTGCAATGATAAAGTCACCAAAATAGCTAGAGATAGAGTAGGCCTAGGGATTAATCACCCCAGTTGCTTTGTGTTATTAGAAATGACTCGGTAAACGCCATATTTTTTCTTGTGGTTATATGATGGTTGTTCTAGCAGTGGAGCCTCTATAATCCCTGATTAATGAGAGAGAGAGAGAGAGAGAGAGAGAGAGAGAGAGAGAGAGAGAGAAAGAAAGAAAGAAAGAAAGGAAGGAAGGAAGGAAGGAAGGAAGGAAGGAAGGAAGGAAGGAAAGTGTTTTACTTTATGACCAGTTAGTAAAGAGTCCTCATTTGTGTTTGATAAGATCAACACAGGTCAGGTATAATAAGTCACCCTAAGAAGCATTTTGAGTTTGTTGGCTTTACAATGTCACAAAGTAATAACTCAAAATAAATTTAATGTTATTTATTTGTGTTGCCTATCTCTAGTAATGAAAGCGCTTTTCCAAGGATATTACTGCTAAAAATGAAAGAATATATATTGGATATATGTGCACAATGATTATTATCACGTGGAAGTAAATACCACTCATAAGTGTGTACAACCAAAAAATAACTTTAAATAAAATAGTTATACTCTATCCTCAATCAAAAATGCAGTTTTATTAAGATGTGTACTCTGAGCTTTGATTTATGGTAGAACATTATTCCATTCAAGATCCCATTTGAATTAGTTATGCTACTAGATCATTGAAAAGAAAGATTCATTTGGAGAAATTTTATGCCTATATTTTTACTCTGAGTAATTACTTTAAAGATAGCAATATGCAATGTACTCACTATTGATATTCTCCTATTATTTTATTTTGAAATTTTGTTTTACTTTTGTCCATAAAATAAAATTTTAAAAAATTGAGATAAAATACATTGTGTAGATATGTGTGTATGTAAAAGAAAAGATTTCATCTGGCATCTTTGTAGAAATTGAGAGCTTCATTCTGTAATGTGTACAGAACCGCAAACCCTGAAACAACCTGAAAAAGCATGGTTATGTACAAACGGCGCAAGAAAGAAGACAAAGAAACAGAATTGTGAGGAGGCGTTGGAGGAGGACAAATGTTAAATGGCGTACTTTATTACATACCTCTTAACAAATCATCATGTTTTATCTGTAAAGCAGAGAAGAAAGATAACGAGGAATTTGCCCAAAAGCCTTTTGTGTGATTTCTTTTGAGCCGAGCTACGGACAGTGGCTTAATTCTCAGCATTCTCACGGGGAAGCTGCTCTCCCCACACAAGCTGCACCAGTAGCTGATGGACTGCAGTCTGTACAAGGAGTGTCATGCAGTGACTCAGATCCATTGTCTGGTGACACTTTCATGCATCTGTGCATTCTATCCAAGGTAACTACATTTGGAGCTCTCCTTATGGGGAAGATGTCAAGACTGAGTCAGTGTTCAGCAGCCAGTACTTTTCCACACATAACTCTCCACATTCTTTTACATTCCCTAACCCTAGTTCCATAAAACTGCACACAATCTATGTGACTACCCGTGACCCTCCACTCACATGGAAGTCAAAGGAAAGAAAGTAAACCAAACTAATGTTGTCTCTGGCTATTAAGCTTCTTGCTTAAATGTAAAAACATAAAATAAATTCAGGTTATGTTCTTTCTTGATGTTTGCTTTGTTACATGATTCAGAAAATGTCCAACTTTCTGGATTTTATTTTTACCACAATCTTTAAGTTTGAATATTGTTAAAATATGATTTATACATGAAACCAATTAAAATTTGACATAAAGAGGACAAAGTACACATACCAAACTCTCAAAGCATCTTAGTGTATCTGTCACATAGATTTTATCCTTAATTTCTTTACTGTACTATTATAAGAACATGCTTTTTAATGTTGCATCTACTTAAGATACTGCTATACACAGATCCTTTAGAAATAAAATCTATTCATATTTTTCACCAAATATTTATCCACATGACATTGTTTCAAAGCATTAAGCTAATTGTGTTCTAGATGTGCATTTCCATTTATAGACTTGGATTTTAAAGCATATTTTGATATTCATTGAACAAATTATGGTTTTCTCAGATTCTTCATAGCACATTTTATAGTCTCTGATTTAATAGAATTTAGTTGAATCAAATGGGCTTATTAGCTCAGCTAATTCAAATTTTTTAAAATGTGTAAATATGATTGATCCACAATTTTCCATTATAATTAAATGTTCCAAAAGCAAATAGTAGCAAGTTCAAAGTAGAAAATAATCATTTGTTAAAATGTAAAATGGAAACTTTGTTAGAAGCAAGGAAGCGCGCTCTTACAATCTTATTGAGAACTGCCTTTAGAAAAAAACTATTTGGTTTTTGAATATTTATTACATTAAGGATAACTATTAACTTCAGGCATTATGAAATATTGATTTGAAGTTTGTTATACAAGAATATTTTCTCGGTTATCTGTGAGTACGTTTTCATACTGAAATAATAAAAATACCTAGATATTTATGAATGCTGAAATTAAGGTCTCTCCACGAAGAAGTTTGAATAGATGGATGAGTTATGAAGCTTGTGCATATATCTAATGTGTATATTTTCTAATGTTCTGCATTTGTTACAGTCTTTTGAAGTCACTGCTTCAGTTATAATGTCATTATAGACCTCTCTTTTAGTATTATTATGTTTTAAATAGTTTAACGATTCTATCAAAATTTTAAACAAGTTAATGATTCTATCAGGAACATGTCTACATTTTTTGCAACAAAACTGTAATGATACCATCTCTTATGTGGGCATTTCAGGAAGTAAGTTAGTGTTATACTCCTTGATAGTTTCAATAACCTGACTGAGTGGTTGGAAACAGAGTTTCTCTTATTTGACTACAGAAACTGCAGCTAATCAGTTTAGCACTAGTATCCTGGCTTCAGTGCATCTATTTCATTACAGAATGGTTAACAGACAAAGAAAAGGGAACAGCACTTCTAAGTCAGTAGCACAATAGGTAATAGTAGTTTATATCTCACAATAGCTGCCAGTTTGTTATATGCATGCCAATTACCCTGATCTGATCATCACATTGCTTAAGTGTATCGAAATATGTCCTTATACTCCATAGATCTTCTCAGTGATTTCACAGTAATCACTCTTAAAGGTGAAAAACATAACCCAAGTAATTTTTGTCCTTACATATGTGTCACCCGTATCACTTAAGCACTCTCAAGAAATATATCCATAGACCCCATAGATCTGTTCAATCATTGCATGCCAATCACTTTTAATAGATATTATCAATTGAGAAGAAACTTCAAAAGAAAAGACAAACTGTGTATGGGAAAGGGGAAATGGAGAAAGGAAAATATATGTATATACAAGATAGTTAAGATTGCTACATAGCTAGTTTCTCTTAGCTTATTAAAGACAACATTTTGTGCTAATATTATATAGACAAGGTATCTTGCCTATATCTTCCACTCTAAAAAGCCACTAGGAAGACAACAATACACAGTATATCAACTATTCTAGGTGTCCTAATAAGCCTATTTTTGTTCTGTTTATATTTACCTTTTTTTAAAAAAAAAGGAAGGAACAGCTGGGATGGGGGAAGGAGAAAAGTAGCAGGGGAAATTTTATACACACACACACACACACACACACACACACACTGGGGTAATTGTACTACTGATTTCCATTAGTTTGTTGAAAGAAACAGTTAATGCTTAATTGTTTGACTGATCTTGCATGCCTGTCTGGTTGTCTGATCAATTACTTTGAAGATAGCAATATATAATGTAACAACTATTGTTAGTTTCCTATCATCTTGTGAAATTCTGTATTGTTTTTATTTTTTTGTTTTTGTTTTTATCTTTGTGTATGTTTTATTCTCCTCTTTTTAAAAGTGAAAAACATAGCCACAAGTAATATTTGTCCTTACGTAATATGTGTCATCTGTAACATCTGAGCACTCCCGAGAAATATACCCAGTTGGTACACACTTACACCCCAGAGATATGTTGAATTATTGCATAGCGATTGTCTTTTGTCCTTACATAATATGGGGAAACCGTACCATTGTGCATTCATGAGATGACTGCTGTGTCTTCATTTCAGGTCAAGAGAAAGGTGGAGCACAGGGCCAAGCGCACAACATGGATGTGAAACCTTTTTTTGAACAAAGAGAAACAAACAGACACTTACTATATGGAACACATTCGCTACTTCTCCATTTACATTATTTTAGCTAAATGCGCTGTAACTAAAATGGGGACTATGTGTATGCGGGAGAGTAGTGGTTTAATGTTGGGTATGCACCGTTTACCACAAAGTGCAAAATTGCATAACTCAACTGTTCAATGCATAACTCAATAATAGATAATTAAAAGCCTAATATATACACAGTTTGGCACCCACAAGATTACCCACAGTTTGGTACCTAAAAGATTACTCATACTAATCTTTTGTATTTATATTTTAAGTATACTATCTTGGACACTATGGATATTTCCACCGTAATTTTATTAGGAAGAAAACCTGAATTGTATATGTGATATAACAATTAAAATTGTAAATTCTGTTTCTGAGTATTACCTCCTTGAGTAATAAAGTACTACAATTATTACTACAAAAACTCAGTGCTTATCACTTTTTCTTCTTCTCACTGGTATCATATGTATATATTCAACTCACAGATTTCCAATATGTACTGTCCCCTGGTAAATTCGATCTACTTACTCATCTGAATAGTTTTATTTTCTAATGACCAATACACTTCCCTAACATTTGAGTGAAACTATCTTCTAGTTAATTGCATCTTCTCTCAAGAAATAAAATGTTGTTTTAAAATTTCCCAACATTAGTCTCTTCACATGTAAAGGAAAAGTATTTAAAACACTACTTGAACTCCATTAATTCAATAGAATTTTTATGTAAATCCAATCTAAATCTATATTCACTAACTTCTAGCTAATACTTTGCCCATTACTGCGATATTGTTGTTACCGATTTCAAATAGCTGTGTCCATGAAATAGTTTGTGGAAGACACTACTGATTTATGCTTCCTACCTTAGAAAGTATATTTCACAATCCATAATCAGATATGGATGCATCTGGTATTTTAATGACTGTATCCATTAAAATTGAAGATCATATATTAGCAATTTCATCTGTAACTTTTCCAGATATACCTCAGTTGGTTAATGAGACTTACACTCATGCTGCATTTATGGCTAGTGAAAATATTAGTCTTACAACTCCCTCAATACCTGAGGTGCATATTCATTACGATGAAGACAAAATAAAAGACTTTTTCTAACTGAAGCTCTAGCTTGGTCTTCTGTTTTTTTTGTAGAAACCCATTCTACCCTACGCAGTATTTCCTTGCACGTCACATGTGGTGAATTTAATATAGGAATACTGATTTTCTGTTAGTGAATTCAATCTAATATTTGTAAGCGTATTTTCAATAATTGATTTATTTCTGGACTGCTCTTTTAGTTTCATTTTTGTTAATCAATATTTCTGATTAAAAATAGTAAGTTATAAGTAAATTTCTCTTTCCTTGATTAAACCTGAGGGTTTTCCTAGAAAATATTCTTAATTAGCAGATTTGACATTTATCTAATTTTCAAGCCTTCACATATTTTCTCAGAGTGGTCCAAGTGGGATATTATTAAAAATGTAGCACATCAAACATAACCTAAAGGCTGTTGCATCTTCAAAAGGATGTCCAGGTAATTATATATACTTTAAAATTTGACGGGATTACACTGGAAAATCCCTTTCAATGTGGATTCAACATGAACATATATTTCTCCTCTGATGTGAAGTATGTTATAACTAAAATGCATTTAGCTCTCCATATTGGAAGTGACTAGTTAAGGGTATTTAGGAAATAGAGCAGTGTTACAAAAGTTCTAGTTCATAATAAGTTTCATAATGAAGACACCATTGTCAATGTAGTTGATATAGTTTCAGTCTCTGTTCTTACAGCATTATACTGGTAAACAGTAAAGACAAATAGCATTGCTTAGTCCAAGTCCTTCCAACAGGCATCACTAGTTTATGGAAACAATTGAATTCTACAGTTCTAACACCAGGCAAAAATTATGCTTCACAGCAGCAGCAACCAATTGTCTGAATATCTACGATTCGTAATTGAATAGGACCCAAACCTCGATATACTCACTCATACTGCTAACCATATTCCTGCAACAAAATTAGAAATAATTCATAAGTAACTCTTTACATTTGGAAAATGAATTTGCTAATCATCATCAGATTATCATCCTTAGCTATTTTAGTAAATGCTCATAAAATGCAAATTATTTTCTAAGTTTGATATATTCAGATTCTAATTGATTACCCTCTAAATTATGTCATTAATACTATCATTCCCCACAGTTTGATGTCATCAAATGTCTGATAATATGTGCATGTCGTCATAGACATCCATTTGTTATCATGAAAGCAAAAGTGAGACCACTTTCTTGAAATAACCTCTGAATAAGGAAGTCTTCATCAGTCTTATTTAATAAAAATATAACTGAACTTTAAAAAGTCATGTTAGACTTGCTAGTAACTATAAGATAAACTCAAAATGAAACAAATTTATTTGTAGTATACATTTTGTTGAATCTGATACATTAAAAATATTGTGTTTCTACATGTAATCAATACACAATTCTGGAGCTAAACAGTAAAAATTTGTAAAAGTTTTCAAATTCCACTATGCTTTTTTGGACTGGAGCACAGTTCAGCACATATTAGTCACCAATAGGCAACCAATACCCTTATAGAACTAATATTAAATGTGCTGGATAGTACAAACTTGATTGATACAGTTCTGATGGACTTCATGTCAGTCTCAATATTTCCGAAGAAATGAACCAAAGTGCTCCTCATTTGACACTAACTTTCTTCACCATTGGATGAAATTAAGCCAAAAACCCTAAATATTGGCAAAATCTTTATGATTAAAGTTATTACTGTGCTGAGTTTTGAAAGAAATAGTAGGGATGGAGAAAAAGAGGTGCCCTTTATTTCAATTTCTCTCTGGCCTTCCTTTCTGCACAGCTTTAGAGTTATAGTAGTTGCTATAGATGTGAATCTGAGAGACTTTGTATATCATGCTTACTTGCATCCTACTGTTCTGACCGTGAGCTACTCTCATAGAAGGGGATTCTGAAAGTTTATACATTTAATGTGTTGAAACCTTCCTTAAATAACCCCTTTTGTCATAAGGAATTATAGGCAAGAAATAGTATGGTGTTTCTTTTAAAAATACTCTCCAGAAATTAATTTCCTCCCCTAAAAATTATATTACTTACCCAGCTGAATTACATAAAAATAATAATATTGATAATTTTTAAATAAAATAGTCTTTAAAAAATAACTGCTACATGCTTTTTTCCATCAACACTATTAGAATAGGAAAATACAAGCAGTTAAGATGACTTGGGATGAGTGAGAGACAGGTACAAAGTAGAAATCAATGAGTGAGGAGAAAAACAGTAGAAAAAGCTTAACAAGTTCCCAACAAACAACGAAAAAATCGAAACAAATGCAACACCTAAAACACTAGAATTGAAATGAAATTAGGAAGGAGAATACATAAACATAACAGTTTGATATCACTGAAAAAGTAATTTGCCAAACACAGGAAAATTAGAAAAAAACTTGTGAGACTAATTTCCACAACCTAGTAAAATACAGCAAAACTAAATAGATTAATTTGACAAAATTTCAAGAAAATGTAATCACCACTTAAGGCAGATACAATAGCATTAAGAAGCAAATATCTATTTTCCAATCAAAGTACATCAATCCCAAGAATAAGAAATAGAGAATGTGAGTATAAAGTCCCTACACACAGAGGGTCAGCCCCAAAAGGAACATTGAGGAATCTTTACCAAATTTTTAAGCATCCTGTACATCTTGGGTTATTGTCCATGCAAACATGTTTAAAGATGTTAATGCTAGTTTTACTGTCTCAGAGCAAAATACTAATGAAGTCAGTCTCCATGGTGATAAGGTGAAAATGGTTAGAGAGAGAGCTCTTCAGAAGTACAGAAATTAGATTCACATGAGGTCATGAGAGTGTGTCATCATTCATGCAGCCCTTACCACCTTATATTTCTAAAAATACCAAAAAACTAAGGAGTTTACTCTGTGTAAGGCAGGAGGAGATCCCTTATGGTGAGCTGAAAGGATAGGGCACTTTGTCTTGGACTTGCTACTCCCTAGGACAGTGGAAAACTCTTTTTTTGTGTGTGTATGAAATCCATCTTATACCATTTTGCTATAGATGCCTGAACTAAAATGTACTAAGAAATCCTTGCTCAAGCATCCAGTTTCTCATGTGACAAGCTGTATCTAGAGCAGCTCTTAAAGTTGCTGGGGAGAAAAGTGGTGAGAGGGTGGAGAAATAAAGATGAGAGACAGTACACCAGAAGCTGAGATCAGGTGGAGCCCGCTCTTGAGATCGGAGGAAAAGGAACTGCTCAACCACTGCACCGCATTTGGCGAGTTGGCATCGCGTGAAACCCCTTGGCCTAGCAACCCGTTCTTGGACCGTAGCAACACGTAGTGCAGCGTGTTTACATAGCTCACCTTGGGCGCTTTTTGTTTTTTGGACGGGCCTTGCCTCGCCTACCCCACACCTGCGCGTATGATCAATTTTCAGCTGTAGCCAATCCTCACAATGATGTAGAACATTCATATGATCAATAGTCTATAATGTCTTTATTGCTAAAAATAGGGAAAGAATCAAACATGACAGAAATCTGTGAAAAACCTCAAGAATCTCCATAATGAGATTTCCACTGATATAAAAACAAAACTCTACTCAGTAATGGTTCAGTTGATATATAAAATAATGTATAGTTATATAATTCATAAAATATTTTATGTATTTTAAATCATACATATAATAAATGAAATGTAAATTCTTGGATATGTATAGATGTTTATAAAAAGGATAGATAAATAATATTAAATGAAATGTGCAAATAATCCATTTTAAAAATAGTAAATACAAGGATAAATACGAAGCATTTTCCTTTGTCTTTATAGGTTGTTCCTCAATATAATCTCACAGGTGACTGGGACATTATCTATTTATAGTAGCATAAAAGTAAATTCCTCCATTAACACTTTGCACACTTTTTGTATGAGTAGATGAAGAAATAATCACCAGGGGTTTCTGATATCAAAAGAAAAAGAGAAGTAGATATTATCTACACAATGGAAATGCATAAAAAATTCTTGGAGAAACTCTTGCTAAAACATCATTTTTACATTTTGTCTGGATGGTGCACTGAACAACTAATTCATAGTAAACTCAGAGCAAGAGCAGTCTAGGTAAAATGACAGCGCAGCAAGTCAAAAGTAGAAAGTCAGACGGATGAAGACACTAAAATGATGACAGATAGATAGATGATATATAGAGAGAGATATCAGTAGATAGATATAATTTTCTTGCCATAAAAAAGAGGAATAACTGTTGTGGCAATAGTTGAAAAAAATGTATGTCTAAAATACCAAGCAACCATACAGCATTACAGATATATTGAGCACTGTTTGGAATGGGAGCGATTGAACAGAGAAGAACAGTTGTATCCAGAATTTTTATATTTGATATTTGTTCAGCCTCCTGATTGACACATTGATGTTCATTATACCATTTGATTTTATGTGTGTTTGAAATTTACCACAATGTAAGTGAAAAGAATAACAAAAATTCTGAAACCTGAAAATTCGTACACCACTAAGGATTCACTTAATGAGAATTATATTGTGCCTTGTGTCTCTTTCAGTCCACAAAAGCGTATTCCTCTTTTGAAGTTATGCAACAATGTAACATTTATGCATTATATATAGAATATATTAATAAGATACAAACTTTATAAAATATATTGTCAAATGTAAAACTTTGGATTTATGTAGCTATCAAAAATATATTTCCAAAATATCAGGTGAATTGAGCTCTGCGTGCACAGACACTGAGCCTTGCCAGGTGGAGAGGGTGTGTGAGACGAGAGATGGTATCAAGTTAAACGGTGAAAACTCAGACTGTGACCTGGAGTAGGAACTGTTATGCTTTAGACATCTATTTTTACTATTTAGTCTTTGTCTGTCTCATTTTTAACAAATACTAAGTGCTCCAGTTCTATACCCTAAAGGTTATTATTATTGGGGGTTTTTGGTACCAGGAATCAAACTCAGGACTTGCCCGGCAGGCGCTATGCCACTGAGCTATATCTCTGGCCCCAAGAGTTTTAAATCATATTTGCCTTGAAGAGTATTCACTTTGAATTGGTTATAATTCCATTATTAGAGAAATCATACTATGTGTAATCATTTATTTATTTTTCAGTTGTTTACTTCTACACATTATTTTCTTCATTTATCCAAACACAGGCCATGGTATATTTTATGGTTTAAAATACTATCCTAAAGTGAATTAAACAACATAAAATATGTGTGTTGATTTTTGAGACTTATTTTTAATATTTAGATCACTAGAAATGCATCATTATCCATCAACGAGCAAAGCTCATTACCATATCTTTACAGAAAAAAAAAAAGAAGCGAAGCATTAATTTCAAACTCCACTTTGTAATTCTAGTGAGCAATGACTTCAGTCTAGCTAAGAATATTAAATTTAATGGTCCTTAAGACAACTACAGCAATATAAACGATACCTTGTTATTTGGCCACCCTCATGAACAACTTATCTTTTTGTTTCTAATTTACTTTTTAAATTGGTACATTTTAGATATATGTAATAATCACATGCTTTACAGGGAATTTGTACTTTACGTGATATATCAAGATGCTTCTTTTTATCCTATTCCCTACCATCCCTTCAGCCTCCTTACTCAGAAAACCTTGTTCCTGTGTTTCCCCTCTATTCTCTTTTTATTTCTCCCTTTCTTTTTCCCCCCTCCCCTCCCTGTTTCTCTTCTCTTTGGAACATTTTCTCCCTATTTCCCAGCATCTATTGTAAATTTCAGTCTTTCCAATTTCTCACACCATAGAAACAATGCCGTATTTAAATGTGTGCACAATTTATTTCACTTATGAGTAGCTCTGGGGGGTTGAACTTTTGAGCCCAGTTGGGGCAACTCAGTGACTTAGCATAACTCTGCCTTAAAACAAAACTGGTCTGGGGATGTACTTCATCCTGAGTCAGTCCCCAGTACCAGAAAGAAAACGTCTGCAGATTCCCAGTCCTCAGTTTTTCAGTGTCTTCAGGTGATTTTATTCACTCTAGAGTCTGAGAATCAAGATGATACATTTGTATCTGGCAAACACTAGAAGAAGCAACCTACTATTCCTTTGCTTTCCTAATCTGTGAGTCTCGAAATAACTGAGTTATATTTGTAAAATAAAATAAAAGTTTCGATAAAACCATAAAGGGGAGAATTGTTAAGAGAGATGTTTAAGCTTTTCTTTTTTTGCTTGCGTACCAGAGAGGATAGGTTAAAGTGAAGGTAATATAAAAGTAGTGATATAGAACCTACCCATGCCTGTGTGAATACATGGGCTAGACTGGAAAAATCAAACTTTTGACAGGGCCGCTCCAACAAGAACCCAGCAGTAAATGACTTAAACAAATTCAATAATTTCATTTGCTCCCAATTTTATCATACAGCTCTCTATGCAAACTCTAAACACAGTAAAATACAAATAAGAAATCACTAACTCCCAACCAAAAAAAAAAAAAACTATATAATGAGAGAAGTTTAATGAAGCTACTTTTTAGATGGGATAACTTGAAAGAAAATTATATAGAAAATTTCCATATATTATGACAGAAAGAATCACAAATACATTAAGTAGATTATTATCAATTCAAAATGATAGAGACAAATACGACAGCCAAAGTAAGTACAAGAAGATCATACATACTTATATAGCTTGTAAATATATTAAAAGCATATATATGGTTCTTAAGTATGATAAATAATCCCCTCACACAGTAAACTCCTCTCACATGGCATAAAAAATTAGGCTTGAAATTATCTCAGAGCCCCATAGAAAAAATACAACCATTTCAAGTAGAGTGACTAAAATAAACTTGGTAAAAAGGACAGTAAGTTTATACTCTAATGTGTTCATTTAAAAAAAGAAAAGACAAAAATTAAGTTCTCCCTCAGGTACTGTGTTTGCGCTCTCCCTCACAGGGAAATTCCTCCTCTGTCCATCAGCCTGTGTGCCTTGCTTACCTCTCCATCTTCCCTCCTCAAAGGGCCCTCAGCCCAACATTCTCTGTACCTGCTGCTACTGTTACAACAAACAGTTGTAACATCTGGCATCCATTTCGATGCCAGGTTCAATGCTTCCTTCTCAGTTATAGTCTCCTGAATTATGCTCGTTATGACACTCTTGTACGATAATTACTTTTTAAATTAAGGAAAATATTGCACTCTTCTTTATCACTGGGTATTCTTTTTATTCATTTCAAATTTGTCTGCTAAATTCTGATTATTGGCATGTTTACAGGTGTTGTCCTGTGGTCCATTCATGCATATCTTGAAATTTTCCCTGTTTAACCTACCTTAGAATTTATAGCCTTAAATGTCAACTAAAACGTGTGGATGGGTCCTACATCTATTTCTTTGACCTTAACTTCTTTCCAAAATATAAGCCAGTATAGAATTGACCAACTGATTATTTTATATAAATTTTTGTGTCTTTTCTCTTTCATTTTAGGTTTTAATTTTAAAAACTCTCGTGTGTGTGTGTGTGTGTGTGTGTGTGTGTGTGTAGGCTGAAATTTGGAAGAGGTCTACCAGATGCACTTTTATACCCAGTAACCATCTCAAGAAATGAATGTTCATATTTCATTTTTGTGTTAAATACCTTTAAAGATGACACCTAGTTTTATTCTCTATTAATTATGTGAAAATTAAAGCAAGAGAACACACAGATAGCTATTGCCAAAGAAAGGCTACATTTCTACTTTCACAAAATGTTTAATCTCTCCAATTGGACAATTAAACTACAGCAAAATCATTGCAATTTATAACCAAAGTAAATCTTATAAAAGCCACAGATTCTGAAAGTAACAGAAACAAAACAAAACCCTGAGAAGAAGGCACAGTTAAAGAAGATCAATGAGAAAGGAAAGGTGTTTGCCCACAAATATCAGTTTTGTTCAGGAACTGGTTTTTAAGCGATAGCTTGGATCCATTATATGATTAGAAAGGGAATAAAGCAAACAGTAACTGTGTTGATGTAACTGAACAAAAGTATCCAGCAGGGATTTTTATGCACTTAGTGTTTCATCTAATAGGTTTTTGCACATATTTTCCAGAACCTTGGTGGGGGCAGGTCAAATACAGCCATACTTCTCTATGGTTAAGTAGATATAAACTTTAATGGAAAGAAATGTGTTTGCGGCCCACAATGTGTAGCTGGGTGTGGTAACAGGAGGAACTCATCTGTGCATTCACCTACTTGGCAGAGGAATAGCCAGGTGTGTACAGGAGCACCATAGCAGCAATACGTGTGCTTCCAGGACTCGGTTTTTAAAAAGCTTTCTTTTGATTTTTCTGGTAGAAGTAGCCCAGTTCAAAACAATGGCACATGAGAAAGCAGATTTGCAGGTTTTAGAGGAGGTCAAATGTGCAACATTATGTGGCTCCTGCACAGAAGATGGTGTTGGCCATGTGAGCCAAAGCTGCTGTGGCAGTGAAATGGAGCAAGAATTGACACAGGGAAAAACAGGCCTCCCTGGTACAGACGACAAAAAAATCCCAGCAATGTTAGTACATATTTCACTATTTGGAATGGTACAAAATTGTCACACAGCCAAATGGAATGATCCAGTGTTAGAACTATGTATGAAAATACAGTGAGGATCTTGGCAGGAGTGAAACCTACTGGATAGAACGCCAGCACTACCATCCTGTGTTGGAAACTGTAACAGATAAAATGTCACAAGATGCTGTGATATACACAAATGATAAAATGGAACTAAAACATCCTGTATGCACCAATACCATACTCAAAACGTGTTTATTATGATACCTCACTAGCTTCACTGAAAGCAATCATAGGTCTGCTGTACTTTGCAAATGTTTCTAATTAAAAAATTACAGAAATATAAAAGATTTATGGAAGCAAAAGACATACGGGCGTGGGTTTAGGTTTGTAGAACCATAATGACACTGAGGAGATTTGGTTTCCTTCAAAATTTCCTGAGACTTTTTGCCACAATTGCCCACCAAGAAAGAAAAATAACTGATAATTTGACTAATATCTGCATATTGTTTGAGAGTATCATTTCAAAAGATCAAAAAATTTACACACCCTCTATATACATGGCTATTGATGAAAATGTTGCGGTATTTTGTGGTTGCTGTAGCTTTAGGCAGTATATTATGGTGGTGTAACTTACAATTGAACAAAAGGAAAGGAAGGGAGTGACTCAGATTCTTTAGTCCTAACTGTCCTAAAACCTCCAAAAAATTAAAGCTAAGATGGTAACTTCTTACAAAATCAAAGAATAACGAGATGGAGTTGATGAATTGTACAGCAACTATAATGTTACTCAAAGCACAAAGCACTGGCCGGTGGTTGTGTTTTACTCAATCCTAAACATCTGTGGCATAAATAGTTTGATAGTTTAAAAATTAAACAAAATGTTCAAAATATCATGGAGAAATTTTCTTAGAGGATTGAGACTGGAACTCATAGGAGATCATTTACAGCAGCTGAAGGGCAAATGTTTCTGTCTGGAAATTGCAAAAAAATTGTGAAGCACAGTGGTGAGTCAAGAGTTATACAGATAGGTGCAACATCACAAAAACCTAGTATAATAACAGGAAAACCAAAAAAAAATCAACTGTTGTTATGGTTGATACATTGCGTCAACTCGGGGAGTCTAGAGGTTTGGCTAAGTGATTCAGCAGTTGTGTATCTGTCGGGATAAAGAGGGCACGCCCATATCCTTCTGGGATGTTGTTTGTTGTGTTAATTTGAGAAGTTTAGAAGGTCAACTATGTAACTCAGAAGGGAGCTAGGGTGCTTATTTGTATTCATCCTGAACCTGTGCAGGAGGAAGGCATGCAGAGGGTGTGGGTGTAGAGGACCCCCCCCACCGCCCCAGAGCTGGCAGACTGTATAAAAAGGAACTGAGGAAGGACCGGCTGCTGGTTCCCCGGAGGAGCTCCGGTCTTCACCTTCAGCTTGGTCATCTCCTGGCTTCCGGTGCAGACTCTTCGGCTTCCGCCTGGGACTCTTCAGCCTTCTGGTGTTGGTTCTCTGGCCTTCACTGTAGATTCATCAGCATTTCATCACAGACCCAACAGCCCTTGATACCATCTTGCACAGACACTACAGTGAGCTCCAGGCCCCAGGCCTGGGCTCTTCAATCTCCACTGTGCAGACACCCTCTGCACACTTCCACATCTAACCCTGTAGCTGACCATTGCAAGCCAAATTTGTAATTTCCTGTACATTTGTATATCTTGTCTTCATCTGTTTCTCTAGTAAACCCTGACTGATACAACCGTGCCTATTAAAAAAGGGCAAGAAAACAAAACATATATGCTATCAGCATAAATGATACTTGTGCATGGAATATGCTATTGTCACGTGTGAAAATTTCCCAAGGTGTGACAAGTGAAGCAAAATTATTTCTGCGGTAGACTTTTTTTGTAGGTTTTTTTTGTTTGTGTTTTTCGTGTTTTTTTTGTTTTGCTGGTATTGGGAATCAAACTCAGGGCCTCGTGCTTGAGAGGCAGGTGTTGAACCACTAAGCTATATCCTCAGCCCTCTGTGGTACACTTTTATTTGTATTTTCATTGTAGTTCACTTAGGTTTTTTTTTTTTTTTTAGGTTTAATAAGCAAGTACACAGCTGATGTGAAAAATGTTAATGTTTATTCCTACCTGTGCAATACATATTAAAAATTTAATATTTTATTTTATTGAGGTTTTATGTTTCTTTTAACTACATATTATATAATAAGAACCTCCTGACAGAACAGTAAGACCAGGAAGATGTCAAGAATGTCCTTCTAAAAGACCAGGAAAGCAAAACACATGTGATGTCATTGCAAGCAATGTGTATATATGCAATATGCACCTGCCATGTGTGAAGACTACGGTAGGTGTGATAATTGAAGTAAATATTATTTTTGTTGTAGCTATATTGTTATTTTTCTTATAGTTCATATTCAAATTTATTTTTGTTATTTTTTAGACTTTGTGCACCAAATAAGAGTGAATGTTGAAAATTTGGATGTTTTCTATAAACACACAATAAATATTAAACATTTAATATTTTTGGATATTTTTTCCTATTAAATATTCATTGTTTAGTATAATAGGAACTCAAAAATTAAAAGTAGTAATTCACCAATAGAAATACTATAAAGCACAAACATGGGTATTATTACACCCACAACAGTGCAACTTTATGAAAAATATTGGAGCTATGCCCCATGTATAATCTCTAATGACACAAGAATGACTAAATAGGTGAAACACAAATAAATACAGGTAGGCCCCCAAAAGTTTTCAAAATGCAAAAAATATCTTTCAAAATGTGCATATAGTATAATACCAAACCCAAGTGTTTCAATATATTTAGTATGGTAGAGACCTAGATGGATAGATTTCAACTTTTTTCTGTTTCTCTAAATCAAATCTGTGCCTTATCTGAAGACAAAGCTCACAGAAAAAAGGTTGCAAACACCAGAAATAATCTTAATTACTAGGCTTTATCAAAATTTTAAAAGCATGGATACGGCCACATTATCTTTTTCTATCTGAGGGACCATATTTTTTGTTTCAGTGGGACAAGTAATTCAAAACAAGGGATAAAGAAATTGCAAATGCAAACATCCTTGCATTTTAATTTCCCATGTTTTAATTTTCTAATATAGCTGTTGGCATAGAAATTTTAAAAGGTCAGAAGATACCTTAAAAATATAACTGGCAAATACGTTACTAGTAAGTTTATTATGCATTGACATTCTAATATACAACATCCATTGCAGTTATTATTACATACCAGTATGATAAACTGACACTCACATAGATTACAAGGTATACCACTGTGCTTTTTATCAACTTATATGAAAATGTAAAAAAAACCACACGCACAAAAGGCCTTTTTTTATTATTTTAAAAGTAAAAGAACAAAAGCATATTAACAAACAGACACAAAGTAGCATAAGAATAGTACAATCAAAACTGAGTTACACTTGGGTTGCTTCCACATTTTAGCTATTACAAATTGTGCTGCTATAAACATGGGTGCACATCCACAGAAGACTGGATTAAAAAATTGTGGCATTTTTATATAATGGAATATTATTCAGCTATAAAGAAAGACAGTTTTGGGAACTTTGTAGGCAAGTGGAAAAAACTGGAGTCCATACTCATAAGTGAAATAAATCAGCGATGCATGTGCAGGCAACGTATTATATCACTGGTGTAAGAACCCGAGGGTGGGAATATAAACTAAGAGTCATGAAGGAAATCTGTTCAAAAACAGAGAACAGATGGGACGAAGGAAAGGAGAAAAGAAAAAGACAAAAATGTATGTATGTATATAGGAATATATATGAATATACATATGTGCAGGAGGGCTAACATGGTTCTA
>PVLD010027867.1:0-20166 GCA_004027595.1 Dinomys branickii
CAGTCGTTTTTGTATTAGCAGAAATGAAGATAACTTTATATTATACAGCATCCAGTGCAAATTCCCTACTATCTTATCTATAATTTGGTATTTCCTTTAATGTTTTTGTGTTAACTAATGTGAAGATAACTATGTAATACAACATCCAGTTCTAATTCCCTACTATATTCTGTATAACTTTGTATTTTCTGTATTGTTAAAAAAAATAAAAAATAAAAAAATAAAAGTTACAACTCTTCTCCTTTAGAGGAAACACCAATAGGTGGACAGAATACACAGAGGCCAGCCCTTGGTGTCCAAGGGGAAAGGGGGGGCAGGGTGACGCAAGCTTAGAGCTGTCTGTTGTCAGATGGCACCGGCTTTTCACCTTTTATCATAAAAGGCCCTTTCACTCCTGCACAGATGGTAATTTGCAGCAGTGTCAGGCCTGTCCACTCGTCTGTGCTGGCTCTGAATTAAGGCTTTCTCCTTGTTATCAAAAATGAACCGCCAGGCTGGGCGTGGCAGCACATGCCTGTAATCTCAGCGCTATGGAGGATGAGGCAGGAGGGCTGCCTCAAGTTTGAGGCCATCCTGAACTACAGGGCAAGACCCTGACTCAAAAAAACAAAAATAAAAAATTAACTGTCTTTCCTGGACTGTTTGGGAGTGGCATGCAAAGACCTGTGAGGCTGGTGACAATGGCGACCACCATTTTACTGTTTCTAAGAGTTTGAATACTCTAGGTACATAAGCAGAACGACGTGGAAGTGATGCTTCTGTGCTTGGTTTCTCACTAAGCGCTGTCTTCCAAGTTCATCAGGCTGTTGCAAATGACAGGCTTTTCCTTCTTAAAGCCGAACACTACTTCCTGACCCCTTCACCTGGTGATGCACACTGAGGCTACTCTCGTTGCCTGGCTTTAGGCCAATGGCCCTGCAGTGAACCCAGGCATGCACACCAAGGCCCATTGCTCACTTTACCAACCCCACTCCACGGGGCTTCTACCTCCCCAGGCACTCCTGACTTCAGTTCTGAGCCCTTCCCGGAACATCACTATGTTCATTTACTGACCCCGAGCATGGGGCAGACTCTCTCCCTGTCTTGTCCTCAAATTGTGAGCAGTCTAACAGACAGCAAAAACCCAAGAGATAAAGCTCAATGTGACAGCTGCTCTGACAGAAGCCCAGCACCTAGCCAGCCTTGGGACATGGCAATGGGCAGAGGTGTGACTGGTGAAAGATGCCAGGCATTATGAGAACAAAGGAAGGGTACACCAGGAGGGCTTCAAGAGGAAAGTGGCCACTTTCTAAGTACTACTCAGTCATAGTATTCCTGAGATCTTAAGTACTTTAGTACAAAGGTCTCAAAGGGCTTCATCACCATGGTTCCAGATGTCATCTCAATAACATCCTGTTCTACCAGGCTTGGTAGCACCTCTTCTGAATGTCCAGCCATGTACTGCAGTCTCTCCTGTTCCTCTGCGCTGTGAGACAAGCTCTCTCTTCCACAGCTGTAAGAATGCTCAAGTTGCTGGGTATGGTGGTACATGCTTGTGATCCCAGCACTGGGGAGGCTGAGGCAGGAGGATCACTGTGAGTTTGAGGCCAGCCTGGACTACATAGTGAGCTCAAGGCCAGCCTGAAAAAGAAAAGACCCAGCCTGAACTACGAAGCAACACCCTGGCTCAAAAAAAATAAAAAAAAAAAAAAGCTCTTCAAAGGTGTACTCGCTGCAGGCATGGTGGTGCACACCTGTAATCCCAGCACTCGGGAGGCTGAGGCAGGAGGATGGGTGTGAGTTTAAGGCCAGGGTGGGCTACAAAGTGAGCACATGGACACCCTGAACTGCACAGCAAGTTTTTTCTGTCTCAAAAAGACAAAAAAAAAAAAATCATTAGAAAGGTGCACTCGCCCCACCAGGCCTTCCCATTGAGCTACATCCCCAGCCCTTTTTTTTACTGAGACAGGTTCTCACTAAGTCTCTCAGTTGCTCAGGCCAGGCTTAAACTTGTAACCTAGCTTTAGCCTCCCAGAGTGCTGCGACTACAGGCATGAACCACCATGCCAGCTCCTATTACTAAAATTTTCTTTAGCATTTTTCATAACATAAACTTAACCCAAAATGATTGATGCCTTTCTCTATGAGAGCCAACATTTAATCTGTTTTATCCACTGCTGTATCCATAGTGCCCTAAATGCTCTCTGGCTATAGAAAATGTTCAAATATTTGCTGCATGAATAAAGGAAAGTAGGAGAATGAGGGAAAAAAAGGAAAGAAAACTGGCAAAGAGCAGGCACTAAGAGGAGTAGTAGGAAGGAGGAAGTCCAGAAGAGTGATGACTGAAAAGCAATTCCATTCTGGTGTCCTTTAAAGCCCCACCTTCAGAAGCACAGAAAAGGCAGAAGGCACATCACAATGGGTTAATGAGTACATGGGAAGTTCAAGTGGAAAGGGCAAAGGGAAGGAAGAATATGGAATACTATTTTGAGAGTAAGAAAACACAATAGGACTTATCAGTATAGAGGCTATTCGCTCATGTTTTCAAACTGAAGGGCAGACTGTGGGAAAGGAGATACTGAAGTCAAAAAAAGGCTGCTGCTAGGGCAAGATCTTAGATGTTATAGGAAGAAACAGGATCCTAAAGTCCTTTAAGTTTTCAAAAATCCCACATGATTACAGTATAGTATCTGTTTTATGATTGGAAATATCTACTTCCTGGAAATAATTCATTTGCATAATTCTTATGAAAGAAACTTGTCTACAAAATCTTCATTAAATTTTACAAATCTTTCTGCGGTATCTGGAGACAGAGAGCACATCTTCAGGTGGCTCAGAGAGAAAGAAGGAGGATAGAGAGGAAATGTTCAAAGGAGGAAGCAAATAGAATCTAAAAGTGACATGTGAATCAAGGCAAAGGGTATACAGATGTTCTCTGTCCTATTTGTGCAGCTGTTTGCCAAGCTTGAAACTATTTACAAATGGAAGAGAAACTGCATACAAGTACAGAAGGCAGCTTCCATGATGACATCCAACTGCCAAATTTCTCTGTCCACCATCACAACCACTTGTGAGTAAGTTCCTCTCTGTCGAGCAACAGTTGACAAAGGGACTGGGAATACAGTACAGCATCTTACTACAGAAGAAGAACCACTCCAGCTACTGTGCAAGTAATCAGAGAAACAAGCGTCTAAAAGAAGTGGGTGGAAGAAGTCAACCCTGCTACTTGAATACTGCCACATTTGTTTTCAAGTGCAGAGAATACATAAAAAACCTACTAAGTTCATTTCATGAAAAATAGAATAGGAAAAAAAAAACAAAGCACTAATTCATCTTTAATAGAACAAGCACATGGAAGTTAAAGTCTTGACTGGGGGGGGTGCTGAAATCCTAAAACCAATAACCTGAACTGAAAGTATATTCTTATTAGTTACATCTAGTCCTTTTTCAATCATTCAAAAAGTTTGTTGAACTGAGTGTGGTGTTTCACACCTATAATCACAGCACTTGGGAGGCTAAGGCAAGAGGATCACTTTGGGACCAGTGCAGGATACATAGTGAGTTCAAGGCGAACCTGAACTACAGAGTAGAGACCCTGTCTCAAAAAAATAAACAAATAAGAAAAGGTTGCTGATTAGGTAACTTCAGCTAGGAAATGACTGTCCACCAATACCTATAGTGCACTTGGGGAAAAATAAACTACGAAGTAACAACCTTCCTTCTGTCAAGGGTATTAATGAGGGGCTGGGGATATAGCTCAGTGGAATAAGTGCCTGCCTAGCAAGCGCAGGGTCCTGAGTTCGATCCCCAGTACCGAAAAAAAAAAAAAGGGTATTAATGAGCTCAAATACACATACAGAGTTCTCAAAGATAACCATGACTAAGGCGGGCTACTCTTCTCCATCTCTCTGCAAAGCTGTGCTCTCCCATCAAAACTCTGCAGTCGAGCAGTCTCCTACATTCAAAGACCTAGGAAAATGGAAAACACCACTGTCGCCTTGGCAGTGTTTATCTTCTGGACATGATTCCAAGGCCATGCAGCTCAGCCAGAATCACTTGAAACCTGAAGTAAAAAAGATCCTCCTCTTTAGAGACCAAGCTCTGTTCACTCTAAACTCACAAAACCCATGGCTCAAGGTTTAACATACTAGAAAGCCACCTGAGATGGCACATTAGATCAGGCTCTGACACCCATGGAGGAGCTGGGGATATAGCTCAGTGGAATAAGCGCCTGCCTAGCAAGCGCAGGGTCCTGAGTTCAATCCCCAGTACCGCCAAGAAAAAAAAAAAAAAAAAAAAAAAAGACACCCATGGGAATTACTTGCAAGACAGATTTAAATCCTGTCAGACGTGGTGGCACAGGCCTGTTATCTCAGCACTTGGAAGGCTGAGGTTGGAAGATCACAGTTCAAGACCAGCCTGTACTACATATTGAGACCTTATCTCAAACAAACAAACTCAAAACAAAAACAGATTCAAGTCCTAACATATTCAGAATTAAAAACTTTTCTTCAAAAATTGAGAGTACACCCAATTTCTCTCCAATGATACAGCTCTTTAAAAAAAAAAATCAGCCGGGGATATAGCTCAGTGGCATAAGCTCCTGCCTGACGAACGCAAGGTCCTGAGTTTGAGTCCCGGTATCAAAAAAAAAAAAAAAGGTTCCAAACTCTTACCCTAATTTTTTTTTTTTTTTTTTTTTTTGTGGTACTGGGGATTGAATTCAGGGATCTTGTGCTTGTCAAGCAGGAGCTGGTGCCATTGAGCTATATCCCCGGCCCTCTTACCATAATTTTAAAGAGAATGCTGGGTATGGTGGCGCACGCCTGTAATCGCAGCACTCGGGAGGCTGAGGTAGGAGGAATTGTTGTGAGTTCAAGACAACTTTGTGTGTACAACTATGATTTTTATGAATTTGCATTACTTATTTTAATTGGAATGGCCACCTACGACTCTTAGAAGTCCTTCCTTAGGGCTATGGGCGTAGCTCAGTAGTAGAGCACTTGCTTAATATCCTATGGGAGGCTCTCCATTTGAAACCAGAAGCACAAAATGCCTTTCCTCAAAAAATAAGAAAAAAAAAATTCGCTGGGTGTGGTGGCGCGTCCCTGTAATCCCAGCACTCAGGAGGCTGAGGCAGGAGGATCATTGCGAGTTGGAGATGAGCCTGAGCTAGGAAGTACGCTCAAGGTCAGCCTGAACTGAATGGGGAGGCCCTGTCTCAAAAAGGCAAAAAACATGAAAATAAAAATAAAGTATCAGGTGTGGTCGTGTACCCAAGGGGCAGAGGCAGGAGGATGGTAAATTTGAGCCCAGTCTAGGCAAATTAGTGACTTAGTAAGACCCTGTCTCAACTAAAACAAAACAAAAGTGCTAGAGATACATCTTGGTGTGAAGCCCCTGGTCCAATCCCAATACAATGGAAGCAGTCTTCGCAAAAGTGACTCATGTAGTTAAGCCATTTTGCTTTCTGAGGTTAGGGTACAGGGTAGTTTACTGAGTAAAGCACCACCAAGTTTAGTAGCAGTCATTTAGCAAACACAGAGGGGGAAACGTGTACAGGACTCTGAGCCCAAACCTGCTCTACCTACCAGGGCTTACAGTCTATTCAGTAAGCTGTGACTGAAGTAATGTGTGTATGTACTAACATAAATAACACAGACACCACATTTGATACATATTGTGACAGAGAACATTGTGATTGTTGTGGGTTAGAGTGGTCAGAAACTAGTTTAAAGCAGAGGAAGGAGAGGAGCTGGGCCTGGGAGGGTTCTAAAAGGTGTTGGGTCCTGCAGGCAGCCTTCTAGTTTATAAAGTACTTCAAACATCTACACTCATTTCTTTTGAATCTTACAAAAATTCTTACAAAAAGCTCAATATACTCTAGTCTACAAACAATAAGGATGAAAAGGCCTAACCAGCTGATACAGTAAAAACGAATTCTGGCCTTAAACCCAAGAATTCAGTCTTCAAGTCCAACAGTCTATCAAAAAATAATTCAAAAAGAGCAAAAGATCTATGGAAGACCAAGGAAAGATGGCTGAGGTCAGACTGGTCTTGGAGAGCTGGGAAGAGACAGTAACAGAAGGGGTTATAACATTTTGAGAGAAAAGGAGAAAGGGACTAAAAAAGGCCAAGGCCTACTTAGGTTAGAGTACTACAATACCCAGATGAGCGATATGAACGGTATGAATTAAAAGTATATGGAAGAGATTGGCATGGTCCCGCACGCCTGTAATCCAAACACTTGCGAGGCTGAGGCAGGAGAACTGCCATGAGTTGGAGGCCAGCATAGGCTATATAGTGAGTTCAAAACCACTATCGACCACACAGCAAGACCCTGTCTCAATTAAAAACACACGTGCACACACAAACGAAAGAAATCACAGCAGTAACATATTAACAACTGGTCTAAACTTTAAATTACCAAGAACACATTACAGTAACAAAACAACCACCACAAAAATACATATAAGCCGGGTGTGATGGTGCACACCTGTAATACAGCACTGTGGGGGCTGAAGCAGAAGGACTGCAACGCGTTCGAGGCCAGTCTGGACACGTTGTCTCCCTTTCAATCAGTTTCAGAGAGGAAAAAACTTTTAAACAAACTTTAGTAATAACTACTGAAGCCCTAGTGGTGTAACAATTTTCCGACAACTATTCAATGTCGTCAAAGATTTTAAGTAAGTCTCTTAAGTTACTTTGGAACTGTTAATCATACCGCAGGAACCGCAAGGTGACGAATTTCAGGACTGCCTACACCGGGGGCAGCGCCCTGCCTTTGCCCGATTCCGAGGAACGGAGTCCCCCATTCAGAAGCAGCTGCGGAAGGCCGGCCCTGGCCCCGCTTTCAGCACGGAGCCCAGCGGAGCGCCAGCCCCAACCCACGTCTGCGGAATGAACGCGGCCCGGCCTACCGGGCGAGACCCCGGACTGCGCGTGCGACCCTCGCGGAGGCGGGTCCGGAAACGCCCTCGCCACCCGCGCGCCGCAGCCTCCCCAGCCCGGCCCTCCCCGCGGAGCGCCGTGTCCGCCCGCCCCGCAGGTGACAGGCTCTCGGCGGCGCTGCCTCCCCTGCGGCCCCGCTCGCGCCGCTCCGGAGGGGCGGTCGCTTACCGTGG
The DNA here is from genome assembly GCA_004027595.1 of Dinomys branickii. Lineage (NCBI taxonomy): Eukaryota > Metazoa > Chordata > Mammalia > Rodentia > Dinomyidae > Dinomys > Dinomys branickii. The sequence goes on from PVLD010027867.1 coordinate 7,104, forward strand.
CCGGGCGGCCGTGGTCCGGGCCGTCGGCGGCGTCGAGGCGTGGGGCCGGGGCGGGCGTGGCGGCGGGCGGCTGCCGGTGCTTGCCGGCGCGCTTGGCCTTGGCCTGGATGCAGCGCTGGTGCAGGGCGAAGGTGTGCTGGCGCTCGAGCTCCAGGCGCTCGGGCGACACGGCCTCGTAGCGGGCCTCGCAGGTGCTGTGGTGGCGCCGGCACAGCTCGATGCGCCGGCGGAGGCGCTCCATGACGGCGCTGTGCCGCGGCAGCGCGAACTCCGCCATGGGGCAGGTGGGCAGCACCATGGGCCGCGCGCGGCACGGGCCGGGCCCGGAGCCGGCTGGCACTAAGGGCTCCCTGTCCCCGGCGGCCCGGCCGCCTCACGGCCACGCCATGGTCCCGCGGGCTGCGAGGCGGGGGCGCGCGCGCCGCCGGGTCTTCTTCCTTGTCCCGCTTGGCCCCACTAGGGCCGGCGTTCGCTGCCCGTCTCAGGCCTCGGCCTCTCCCCTCCACCCCGGCCCCATTGTTTTCCGCGCCGCCGCCGCCGCCATCTTAAAATTGTTTTCGGGGCTCTCGGAAGAGGGCGGGGCCACGACCGGCGACCTCAAGAGTCACGGGCGACTGACAGGAACTTCGACCAATCAGAGGACTACGAACAGGACGCCCGAGGGCGTGGGGACGAGCACGTAAGCAAGGCGCTGCGGTACTGTATTTAAAAGGAACTCTGGAGCGCCGGGCAAAGGGAAGCCCTTGGGCGGGCCTCAGCCCCGGGGCGGGGCCAGCTGTGAGTGACGGGAGCCCGTCCGCCAGACGACAGAAGTTTCCTCCCCACCGCGGAAGGCCCTTCCGGGCCTAGGAAGGGGCAACGCCGTTAGCTGGCGAGAGCAGGCGCCCGCCGCTCGCCCCTGCACCCGGCTTTCCAACGGTACGCTCAGCGTCAAGGCCCCAAGCAGCCACGCTAGCTCAGCGTCAGCCGTTTCCGCCCTCCCCCCACTGCTTACACGCAGCCCGGTCCCGGGTCGGAACGGTCGCGATGGCAGCGGCTCCCTCAGGCAGCGCCAACCCCGCGGGCGTCAGGTCCCACTCGCCCTGGCGTGGGAGCGCGGTGACGGCAGTAACGCGCACGGGCGGACAGGCCAAGCGCGCCCGCGTGCTCCAAAGCACCCTCTCCGCAGGGTTCTCGCGCCTCGTCCCGGAGCTCGGCTCGGCCGCGCACTAGGTGGGGGTGTGGGGCGGGAAGCGGTGTTAACGCTAGAACAGTGTGGCGTCCCTGATCCTTGAGGAATTGCTGTCCTAGTTGTTAGATTAAAAGGTTAACACCTTGGAAGATACCACAGCAGCTCATTCTCAACTTTCTAACTTATTAGGGCTTATGAAAAGGTTTTATTTTAAAATCAGAAAAATGAACACTAAAATGTTTTTATACAAACGCAGTAGAAAAGTACAAATTTTATTTTTAGTGGAGGAGGTGGGCTAGAAGGCAAAAGTGCCTAGAGATCTTGAAAGCCAAAATCCAGTCCTATTTTTATTGGTCTTAAAATTTACCACAGAAACTTTTTCCTTTGTTTTGTGGGGGAGCAGTGTTAGGGATTAAACCCATAGCCTCACACATGCTAGCCAAGTGCTCTACCACTGATGTACACCCCAGCTCTGAATAAAAGCAACTATACAGTATTCCTATAAAAATGGTTCCTATAAATCTTAAATATCACCTACAAATTACTAGCAGCATGCCTCTACGTTTCTAAGCTACTATTCCTACTATACAAGGTATCACTGAACCAGAGGCCAGACCTAAATAAATGTGAGATTGACTCAAACTCACCTGAGATAATTGTTTCATCATTCGTAAGTCTCTGCATATTAGCAAGTTCTCAGAGAACAGCCAATGAAAGGGAGATGAACCTACTATTCAAACAATGAAACACCTATGGAAGGTTACTATGAAGTTCAGTCAAAAGCAGACACTTAACACAGGGCTTTAATGTAATATCATTTAGTAAGAGACGAACTAGTGAAGGGCTTATGAAAAGGTTTTATTTTAAACCTTTTAAAAGAGGATTTTGTGGGTAAGAAAAAATAGATGGACACATCTGATTCAGAGTGGGTATTTTACAATCGTAGGGACAAGTAGCCGGCATGTAAAATCTGCATATAGGTGCCTTTTTTGAGAGGTGAAAATTGCTAGTCATTAACAAATGTTTCACACATTTAACCAGGAAGCTCCATCTTAAACACTGGAAAAAAAAAGACAAAAGATGGAAGGTGGTGTTTTTGCTTGGAAAAATTCTGCCAAATAACCAAGGCAATGAACACTAATGATTTTAACCTGTTGTTTTGTAGCTAAGCAGGAAGAAAGCAGGTAATGTCAGTGGAGAAAGAGGAAAGCAGATTATCGGAAATGTAACAATCCCCACACGTTTGCTTCAAGGAGAAACCTGCAGACATTTTCAGGTCTTGCTAAATAACTGTTTATTTGCACTCCATACATTTGGGAAAGTCTGCTACATAGCTAAGGTCACTGTGACCACAGAACAACAGATGAGAAGGATAAAGCACTAAACAGCAAGAAAAATGCTTCCCACCCTCTAAAAAATTTAACTGAACCAGTGTTTTAAAAAAGATAAAATGGGTACCCGCCTTCACCTTTTACATATATAGTTCCTCCTCCAAATTGCCCCACTATAAACACCACGGAGTGTCTATATATTCAGTGCAAGGAACAGCATCATCAGTACAACTGAAACACCTCCAACAAAGAATAAAACTGAAACAGCTGTTTCTGAGAACATTTCAACGGCGGTGTAATAATGATCTTATTACACTACAGCGATAAGGAAGAGGCTCTGATAGCACCCATCTGTACTCCACATGAAAAAACCCAAAATCGCTTCTCAAAAACATTCAAGCCACATAAAAAAAAAAATTTAACAGGACTGCTTTATTATGTAAATTTAAGACATGACTGTTACATGAACAGCAAATAAAGACTTAAAATATTCTACAAAAATCAGATAATTCATGCTGTATGTCACTCCTTCCATAAATACTTTTAGCCTGTGTTCAGTTTCAGTCAACTCTGAATTGGCCCACCTCTGGATTAGACTTCCAAAGTCTACACAGAATTAAAGAAACGGAAAAAAAAGTATCAGAGTTTATATTCTATCCTGTACTTTTGACCCTGGAAAGGTATGGGTTTGTTTAAAAAAAAAAAAAAATACATGTAATCACAATAAAGCTTAACACTATGCAGAGCTCTGTAATCACTTTCAGCAACGGACTACAAGCTGCACTGCGAAGACAATGCATAGCAGAAGAGAAAGCTGGGAACTGGGAGAACAGGTAAGGAAAACAGTGTCAACACAGTGGACAAGTGATGAAACATCTACTCTGGAGCTCACATACCCTGTCAGCAATCCTCAAAGAGCCACCTGCTCCAAAGGCCAAGCCCAGAGCCTCCTTGTGCCTCCTTGTGTGTGAAGTGTGAACGCCCAAGTGCTCCATTAGGCCACCTCCTCCACTAACTGCAAAGCACTCTGGAAACTAAGCACTTCCAAGGGCTACAGAACACACGTACTTTATGGTCTAACCAACATCAAGTGAAAAGGTATTTTTATATGTCTATTTTTAATACAACTTAAACAACTTTTATATAAATTTGGGCTTCCATCCAATCCCTCCTCCATCTCCTCGGGAGGAACTGAGTAATGGAAGCAAGCAAAGTAACATTATAATTACGGATAACTGCACTTTAAACATGATTATCAATTTTAAGGGACAGAGACATTTAAATGTTTTTTAATACTAAACTTAAAAAAATTGTTATAAAAACTGAAATGCATTCCACTAGTATTTCTAAATGTTGGTGTTATTTCTGCACAGACAGAATAATACATTAAATTAAGTCAAAATTTTAGACTGGCAAGGTTTTATGATTCTATTTTAAAAAGGTGTTTAAAAACAAAACAAAAAACACAAGTTAGTTGCTTCATGTTACATTTCACAACCATTATGTTAAATGTTTTCTCTTCTACAGAAACAGGGTCCGTCCTTTATGTCACAACTGCAATTATTTACTGCTAGATGTTTAGGTTACACAGACTGGTATTCAGCTGGAACCTGTTGGTGATGTCGGAGGTGTCTGAGAATCAACCTAAGGCAGGCCAGTCCTCTCCTAGGACCACACTTGCAAGGGAAGGGGAGGGAGAAGAAATCACAGATCGAGTTCTTAAGATCGTTTCACTCTCTTCGTGGCTTTCTGTTTCTTGGTGATCTGTTCAAAATTTCATCCTCCTATTGGTTGAAAAGAAAAGAAATCCACTGTGATTAGCACGTTTAAAAACAAATGAAAGCTTACCAAATTTCCAAAATCAACCAGGTAGAGAATAACACATTTGAGGATAAACAGAAGAAAATGTATCATCAAGAAATACTGTCTCCGAAGTAGTGGAGTTACAAATATTCTACTTTAGTTTTTGTCTCTTGTTTTACAAAAACACACTTTGACTTAATCCTACTTGTCTGAGGCACATCAGCCCTCTCTTGAGAATAAGACACCTAGAATTCCAAAGAAGACTGCAGCCGGGCATGGTGGCACATGCCTGTAATCTCAGTACTCGCGAGACTGAGGCAGGAGGATTGTTGCCAGTTTGAGGCCAGCCTGGGCCAAAGAGTGAGCGCTCAAGGCCAGCCTGAACTGCACAGTGAGACCCTGTCTCAAAAAGACCAAAAAAAAAAAAAAAAAAGACTGCAAACAATCCAAGTACATTATAAACTGGTGCTGTTTCTGCTCCATCACAGATTCTTAAGGTTGAAAATCACTCCCCTTAATTAACTGTAGAGCAACTTTTTACAGTAGAGGCCTTGCGGGCATGCCTGTGGCACTTGGTTCTGCCCCAGCACCATAAAAATAATAAGAAAAAAGCAAGTGAGATGTGGTCCCTATATTCAAGACCTACACTCTAGTTGGAACAGACTATATCCACTAAAAAATATAAACACAATAGAAACAGCATTTATTTTTATCACTAGAAAGACAGCAATATGGCTGGAAAAGAAGCCCAAGTAGAAGTTTGTAATGTAAGAGAGACCAGACTCAACACAGAGGTGCTCTACAGAAGGAGTATCATTAAACAAGTGTACATACTGCTAGCCGCCTCCTCACACCCCACATGTCCAGTCTACCACAGTGGCTGACCCAGAACCCCAATAGTGCTCCAGGTCCTCTCCCTGGTTATCCCACTCAGAGCTACCATAGCTTGCCTGGATCTTTAGAGAAGCCTCCTGATTGGTCTCCCTGCTTCTCCCAGCCTAGAGAAAACACAGCAGCCACAGCAAACAGAATCTGTCATACCTGTGTGCAGAAGCCCACAATGGCTACCAATATCACAGGGAGGAACAGCTAAGTCTATGTGGTGGCTTATGAGGCCCCTCTCCTCTGCAACATCTTCTTTTGTTTTGAGAGAGGATCTCACTAAGGTACTCAAGTTGTGCTCAAAGTTGCAGTCCTTCTACCTCAGCCTCCTGGAGTGTGGCATGAACCACACTGGGCTCAATGAATTCTTTAACACTGTGACCCATGCCACATCTAGGACTTCCACTACTTCCCTGTCCTAATCTTTTTTTTTTTTTTTTTTCCTTTTTTGGCGGTACTGGGGATCGAACTCAGGACCTTGCGCTTGCTAGGCACGCGCTTATTCCACTGAGCTATATCCCCAGCCCCTTCCCTGTCCTAATCTTTTTTTTCTTTCTTTTTTTTTTTTTTTTTTTTTTTTTCGGTACTGGGGATCAAACTCAGGACCCTGCGCTTGCTAGGCAAGCGCTTATTCCACTGAGCTATATCCCCAGCCCTGTCCTAATCTTTGATAGCTTATTTAATATACTGGATCACACATTCTCAATATCTACTTCTTTTAAAGAGAATAAAAAAATAAAAATACACAATTTCAAAACAAGATGATAGGAAACTAATTAACAATGGTTATTATATTGCACATTGTTATCTTCAAAGTAGTTGCCCAGGTTATCAGATGGAGGCATGAAAAATTGACCAAACAGTATAAGCAGTAACTTTAAAAAAGTTAAAAAAAAAATATAACCAGCAACTGTTCCTTTCAATAAATAGAAATTAGCAGTACAATTACCTTAGCTCTTGTGTGTGTGTGTGTGTGTGTGTGTGTGTGTGTGTGTCTGTGTGTGTATACATATATTTTTTTCTTCCTTCTTTTCTCCTCTCCCCCATTCCAGTTGTTCTCTCCTTTTTCAATGTCTTCTACTTAATTTTGTTTCCCTGTACTACACTTGACATTCCCCAGACAGGGCACCTTTGGTTCACTAAGACTGTACAGCACACAGTAGGCATTCAACAAACATGGTATCTGTCGAATGAATAAATGGATGAATCCATGGACAGCAGGGACAACAGTGTAGAATGCAGTGACTGTGCAAGAAATACTCTGAGGTGCCATCAAGAAAGGATGATGAGACAGGATTGGTACAAAACTTGGAAGTTCTTACTTTGGGAAACATTATTTCCCCCTACGACCTGTTTCTTTATTCCACAACTTTCAGCACAGAAAAATACTTGAGAATCAGATGCAGTTTAAAACTATCAAATAAAATATAGACCTAAACTAGATAGCATTTCTTTTTTTTTATTATTATTTTTGCGGTACTGGGGATCGAACTCAGGATCCTGCGCTTGCTAGGCAAGCGCTTATTCCACTGAGCTATATCCCCAGCCCCTATAGACCTAAACTAAACCAAGAATCCACTTTAACAAAATTGTCTCTAAATGAATTTTTCACTGTCACAATCATCATAAATTACTTACAAAAATATTCCCTTTACTTAAATATACCTTCAACTTAGTAGCTTATAATATAAAAGATATTGGATCAGGGCTATAGCTCAGCGGCACAAGCACCTGCCTGGCAAGTGCAAGGTCCTCAGTTTGATTCCTGGTACCAGAAAAAAATCCAAGGTATTTCCCCTTTATTTTACCTCTGCTTTAGGTTTTCTATCTTCCTCCTCTTGACTAACAGTGCCACCATCTTCTTCAGCATCACTTTTTTGTTTTTCTTCTAAAATGAAAGTTGAAAAAGCTAAACTGAGCAAAACTTCACACATTTGGTTTTTGGAATTAAGACAACTAACATCATCTAAAATTCTTTGCAAGAACTTGTTTATTAGGCTTTGAAATTAACACATTAGCCTCATCTCTTTGTTCCAAGACTCTGGAGTGACAACTTACCAAGCTTCTCTTCCCCTTCCTCCTCCTCATCTCCCTTATCCTTCTCTTCCTCCTTCTCTGCCTCCTCCTTCACATCTGGCTGAGGAGCATCAGTCTTCTTGTATTCCATGGCATTGGACTGCTTCTGAAATATTCCCCCCAAAATGCAGCCATTTTATTCCCATTTTCATGTGTTATGTTATCCTGTAATTACTGAATGGCTACAGAAAGTTTTGTATCAGGTTGTATTTTATACCCCGAAGAGCTTTCTCTAAATGAGTGTGTGTGTGGTGTAAGATAGAAGAAATGGTAAGAACAAAAGGTCAGGCAGGAGACTGCAGATCTAGCTTGTCAAGAGGACTGAGGTACAGATGGGAGACAAGACTGAAAAAGGAACTTCAGATCTGGTTACGAAGTGAAGCATAATCCTCTGTCATAGAAGCAGAGTGTGTGCAACAGAGCTAAACAAGAAAAACACTGTTACACTAAGGCTCCCACATGGGCCTTTTTGAGAAGATGGGCAGAGTTGGGGGACAATAAATGACAAATGCAAATTATAAAGTGTAAAAACAGAAACAGCAATGGCAGGAGGAAAAGCGGCTTTGTACCCCGCTTTTTACTTCCCTTTAAGAAAAACTGCACCAAATGCGAAGGAAAGTAATAGCGCAGACTAAGCGATCCTGGCCACCAGGGCCTGGAAGTCCCGCCCCCACGCGGGCACACACACGGGGTCCATTCAAAATGTGGCCCAGTCATTACCAAGCTGCTACAAAAAAACTTCAGGCAAAATATCTTAGTTATTTTTAACAACGTAAGAGTTCATTCTAAAAGTGATTGCAAAAAACATTCCTACCTTTCCAGAACAGCAGAAGAGGATTACAAGGAACACAGGCAAAGCCACAGTCAAAATGTAGACCACCCAGAGCCACGGGCGCTCCTCAGCTGCCTCAAGCATCTGCCCCACGACGCCTGGCTGAAAAACAAGGTAGCAGTGCTGGGAAGCTCTGGCTTCTGACGGCAGACACAGAGGGTACTGCTTGCCCACCATTCAGTTATGGCATAGCATTCTACAGCCTCCCCCTTTTCAGAGTTCAGGCCAAATTGAAGAAAAGCCTCATTTTCCTGTTCTCATTATCACAGGACGTTATTCTCACAAGTTAAAAAGCTGGCTTAATTACCTTCAGAAGGGTTCCTTAACTCAGGAACCTGGTGTGAAAAATTTTTGGTGTTAGGATATGACCTAGCCAATGGTGGTGAACCCATGGCACATAGGCCACAGTGGGCTGTGTCACCAGCAGCTCCAAAATGTCTGCCATCACTTGGGCCTAGGTATGTGCTCCACTGCGAAGCTATAGGCCTAGCCTATGAAGAACTGGATTTTGCCTGAGACAGGGCCTTGCTGTGCAGCCAAGCTGGACTCTCACTCCTGATCCTCCTGCCTCAGTCTCATAAGTGTGTGTACCACGCCCAACAAGAATGTCTTGATCTCAGTATGCCTGGCCTTCTCAGTTCAGTCACATGAATGTTTGAAAATTCCGTATATGGAGAAAGCCAAAACTCAACATCTTAAAAGTGCATTAAAACACACCCTAAATAATAAATTTTGACATACATTAAAAAAACCCTGAACATAATATAAATACAAATCTTACATCACTACATTAGATTAATAAAATCATATCCAAAAATCCAGTATCAATCGTTTCCTTACTAGGCATACAGTCACTTTTTTTAATGACAGTATTCCCAAATAAAGGAAAAACTAAACTCTAAAAGAGAGCTTTTCACAGCACAATGAATTACCTATAAGAGATGTAAGGACAAAAGAAACAAGCAAGGACGAACCTCAGCAGCTCCATCAGCAGCTTTCTTTAGGCCCCAACCATCACTGGCCCAATCATCAATGACTGTCCGCTCACTACTAATGATGAAGTTGTCGAAAAAAATGTCCGAAGTCATGGACCACAGCTCCAAACCAATAGCACTAAATGGAGTCATCTTGAAAGGTTCCAGGTCTTCGAAGAAATCAGGATTTGGTATTTTCCTTGGTTTCCAAATTCCCTTCAAAGAAAGTTTCATAAAATTATTTTGGGTAATGATAACAAAAACTAACTGTAACATTAATTCTGCATGACCAACATTGATAAATACTAACTTTAACAAGTGCCAGAGTTTTTTTTTTCTTTTTTAAAGTTTTTTCAGACAAGGTCTTTTTTTGTAGTTCAAGCTGGTCTTGAACTCATGGCAATCTTCTTGCCTCTGCCTCCCCAAATGTGGGATCACAGACATGTGGCTCCATCCCCAGAGCTATTTTTTTTCCAAACATACTTTATCTCCTAGGTTTCTGGACTCCAACTACTTTAGATTTTTAGTATCTGTGACCCTGTTCCAAACTTCCATCTTCATTTTACCCAGCCTTTCCACTCTTAGTGGCTGCTAGGAGTGGGAGCCTAGGTAAGTACAGATTTTCTCAGTCATGATTTTAAAAAGACACATGTAATCATCAACCAACAATTCACTTCTAGGTAACTACCTCAAAAAATACGTGTCCTCAGAAGGTACAAGGGTGATTACTGACTGCTACACTGAAGCTGAAAGCAAAAGCGGCAAGGCACCTAACTGGCCACCAACAGAAGAGCTAAAGGGCACTTTTTGTTTCCTTTTTTGGTATTTCTTTATTTTTGAGATAGGGACAGTCTTACTATGCAGTTCAGGCTGGCCCTGAACTTACTATGTAGCTTGGGCTGCTCTCAAACTCACAGTGATCATCCTGCCTCAGCCTCTCCACTGCCAGGATTAGAAGCATGTGCTATCACAGCCAGCCTGCCTTTTGTTTCTCAAGACACGGTCTCATTATGTAATCCAGGCTGGCCTCGGACCCACAATTGTGCCTCAGCTTCCCAAGAGTTTAAGTGCAATTTTTATTTTGTCTGAGTACACAATTTAAAAAGTATGTTTGACAACAGAAAAACATGTATATAAACAAACTTACACGTCACTTGTTTTGGTACTGGGGCTCAAATTCAGAACCTCATGCTTGCCAGATAGGCACTGTGCCACTGAGCTAAATCCCCTCCTACAGCTTACATTTTAAATTCTGACTGAGTAGAAATGAGTGATTATAGTTTTACTAGGTTAGAAACAGCAGACAGGCAAGGACCTGAGTGGATGGACACTCCCACAATAAACCTGGCCCTTCATAAGGCCACTAGATGTATTGGTATCAGCTCACATGAGCCCTAGTTATCTCACTGCTGAAGATACTGAGGCCGAGAAATGAGCTGAGCTGAAGGTGCCCACTCCTACTGCAGCCATCCACCCTCACATCACACAAACTGCCAATCTCAAGACTCCAGACATGAATCCTGTGGCTGAGGTGTCCAAATTACAAACTCGCCACTTCTCTTTTTGTTTTCCCCTTTTATCCTCATATCTTTATCTTCTGTCCTTAAATATGAGTTACAAAGGAATTATGAAAGCTTGTCTCTCCCGTTTCTAGGTTTGTCACAACACTGTTGTGGAAGAGTACTGGGGGTTAAATCCTGGGCCTTGTACATGCTAGGTCGGTGTTCCACCACAGAGCTCAAACCCCAGCCCTCTTTGTTACAAAATCTTGAGACAGGGTCACACTAAGTTGCCCAGGCTGGCTTTCAACTTACAGTCCTATCTTGAGCTCCCAAGACGCTGGGCTGGCAGGCAACACACTGGTGGCCCTGGCTTCGCTGTACCTCTTAACCCTCTAAGCGCTCCCTCTTTTTCTTTTGGTGGCACTAAGGACTGAAGCAAGGGGCCTTCACACCAAGCTGTATCTCCAGCCCTTTTCTATTTTTATTTTTCTGAGGTCTTCCTCCCTAGCTCAGGTTGACCTCAAGGTCACAGCAGTCTGTGGGCCGCAGCTGCAGAGTGCTAGGGTTAACAGGCACGAGACGAGCCAGTCTTGAGAGAGCGCCTCAGTAAGTAAGTCACCGAGTTTCTCAAGCGGATCCTCGGCCCCGGCATCCAAGAATGCTTGCTGGGACTACAGGCCTGCGTCACATTTGCCTAACTTCCTGCTCGGAGCTCAGCAGTCTGAATACAGTGACCAGCGTGGCAGCCTTGTGACAGACAAACCTTCCGTTCAGATACAAACAGATTAATGAAAGTAGCTCAACCATCAAGAAGCACAAACCTGGTAGTTAGGATTGTCAATCATAGGAGGCTTCCACTTGCCCTTATAATTGGGGTTGTCAATCATAGGTCGCTGCCAGACCCCGCAGCCAGGGGCGGACTCACATTTAGGGTTGGCAATCTGCGGGGCCTCCCATTCCCCGTCCATGTCCTCGTCCCTGTGGGGAAGCACAGAACAAATTCAGACAGGTTCTGGGGGCAGCACTGTGGACATGTACCAGCCAAGCACTGCCTAGATCCAGCTGAAATGCTTTCTCTGAGTCTCGCAGAATATAGTCTTCTTGCCTCTCATTCCCAGTAACAGTAGCTTGTTGAAACAGATACATGGTAAAAATCAGGATGAAATGTTAGATTTACAGAGCACTCCCTTTAAGTTTGGGTACTTGACTGTATTTAAGTACTAACTTTTAATAAAAAACAAGGAAATTTTAAAAGGTAACACTAAGCCTCTCACCAGTCCTCTGGCTTCTCTGCATCTGGATCAGGTACATACTCGGGCTCATCATCTAACCAGCCTTCGGGTTTTGTGGCCTCTTCATCTGGAATCTTAGCAGGGGCATCCTCATCCCTTAAACACAAAAGAAAATAGCAGTTATATCAGCACTGACCACAGAATCACAGTATAGTCCCACTTTATGAAACTGAAGTACTCTCAAGATTTAAAAATAATTCCTCTTCAAAATATCTGTGACCAAGCCAGGTGTGGTGGTGCACACCTGCAATCCTACCATGCAGGAGACCAAGACAGGAGGATCGTTGCAAGGACCAGCCCGGGCTACACAGTGAGCTCAAGGCCGGCCTGAACTGCACTGCGAGACCCTGTCTCAAAGAAGACAAAAAAAAATTTGTGACTATCATGGTAGTTCACACCTATAACCCCAATACTCAGGAGGCTGAGGCATGCCATGAGCTCTAAGCCAGCCTCAACTGCACAGTGAGAATCTGTCTCAAAACAAACAAACATATTTGTGAATCATGCATTAAGGGTCCAGTATCTACAATAAAGAAGTACATCTCAAATATAAAATTAAAAGGTAATTAAAAAAAAAATCAGTAAGCTGGGCATGATGGTGCACATTTGTAAGCACAGCTGCTTAGAAGGCTGAGGGAGCAGAATCCCAAATTTAAGGCCAGCCCAAGTGCTAGGCAGGGCAGCACAATCCTGTAACCCCAACCCTTGAGAGGTTAAGGCAAGAGGACTGCCCTGAGTTCAAGGTCAGCCTGAACTGCATAATGAAATCCTGTCTCAAAAAGAAAGGAAAAAAAAAAAAATCAAAAGGAGATACCTCTGCTAGGATGAATACAATGAAATAAAGGAATAAACCTAAGGAAATTAAAGACCTACACAAGGAAAACCACAGTACTCAAAAAAGGAAACTAAAGAGGACATTAAACAATGGAAAGATCTGGGCACGGTGACACAGACTGTAATCCTATCACTTAGGAGGCTGAGATAAGAGGATCTTTGATAGTTCAAAACCAGCCTGAACTGCTTGGTGAGACCCTGTCTCCAAAAAACAAAGAGAAAGAAAATAACATTGACAGCCAGGCATGGTGGCACACACCTGTAATCCCAGCACTTGGCAGACTGAGGCAGGAGGATCCCTATGAGTTTGAGGCCAGCCTGGGCCACACAGTGAGACCCTGTCTCGAAGAACTAAAAAAAAAAAAA
>PVLD010027868.1:0-20159 GCA_004027595.1 Dinomys branickii
TGTTGCTGAGAGGATAAACTGTCTGACTAAATTTGCATGTCTGTATATGGGTCCATACATCTACAATTCGAAGATATCAATGGATAAAGCAACAACTACTGTGGAGACCATATCACCTTGTCTATAGATTAGTTGTGATTGTACTATTTTCTATGATAATGGGTATCTGTTTGTCAATATGTTTTTGTACTTTTATGTTTCTAAAATAAAAAAAAAAATATGACCATTAAAACATTTTCTATTAGACTTTTGCTTTCTTTCTTGACTTTATTACCCATATTTTTTCAAAAATGTCTCTGAGTTTCTCTTTTCTAAAATTATTTTTAGTAAACTCTGACCATGGTGCAAAAAAAGTCTCATGTTTTCTTTTTTCTGTCTTTTTTAAAAAAACATAGTAGTGTTTACTAGAAACATTCTCCTAATGTATAAAACATTAAAATATAAAATGTGTAATGCAGATTCAGTTTTTAGTTATTTTCAATCTTTAAGACCATCAGCCTTAATTTTTGATTGGTTTTATAGGTTTGCCACAATATCTTTCAGGTAGTCCCAATTTTTAAAAAAATTACATATAATTCTCTTTCTATCTGATGCAATTTATTAGTTGCCAGAATTTTTCTCTTTGTCTTCACATCAGCAAGAATATCAGTAAGGAGAAGATTTAGTTTATTTAGCTGTGATTCAACTTGATGAAACTGTTGTTATGTCCCGATCTCTAAGCAAAAGCTGATTTCCTCCTTGACACAAAGCATCACAAAGCACATCCACATCACTATTCAGTTTGGACAGAAATAAAAAATGTTCTTGAGCAGATACTGTCAATTGATCTTATACTAAAGAAAATCCTGTGTCAATTTCTCAGCCACTTTCTCTAGGTTTCCATGAGTGATAAACAATTATTTTCTCTTATTCTCTCCCTCTAAAAGTTGATAATGCCTTTGAGTAGAATATTCCTTAGTATTAATAGTATTCCTTGGATTTATCTGCTGAGAGACTGATGGGTCTTTTAACACTTCCAATCGCTGGGAAAGCATTATGTTATTTTGACTAAGTTCTTGAACCAAATTTTCAAATTGATGATATGTGTCCCAATGCATCCTCAATTCAATTTCAAAGGATAACTGTACGAGCTCAAATGATCCCTTTTGCTTTATTAACTGATTTAAAACTAACTCTTCTCTCGCTATATAATAATCTTGTTTAGTAATCTTTAAGTCAAAATCTCCCTTTACACATGGCATATCCAATAAGTGCACATTCTCTTTTACCACAGCAGGAAAACCTTTGTCTTTTATATGAGTGATTTGTTTTTTAAGTTTCAGAATCTCACTGTTCAAGCTAGAAAGTTTGGCTTCCAAATTTTCTTTAACAACAGCCTTGCTGATTAGGCTATGAAGATTTTTCTCTGCCCACTTTATACTCAATTTCATGCTCAGATTTCTTGCTTTCAAATGAATTGATTGATGTTGAGCACAGATGTATGCTAGCTGCAGTCTAACCATCTCTAGTTGTCTCTCTTCAAGGATTTATTGATTATCACATGTAGATGGTGTTTGTATATCTAAAAGTTGAAAATTTTCTTCATTTGAGCTTTCAACTACTTCATGTACACCCTGAAAGAACTGCTTTTTTGGTATACAAGGTTAAACCTGCTATGCTTTGTTTTTCTTGGCTTAGATATTTTTCCAAGGAAAACTGAGATAAGAACTCCATGAGATTTGCCTCTTGACTTAAATTGGAATGTCTGAAGAACGTTATCTATTTAGTAACTGTCAGTAAGAGCCTGAAGTTCATTACTGAGTTTGGCATTCATAGCATTCAGAATTCCTTGACTCTGCTTCTGTTTTTTAGTGGCTCCTTCATGTTCAACATTTAACCTCAGAGGTTTGTGGCTAAATACTGAAGTCATCAGTTGGTATTTATTATGTCGTTGAATTTTTAGGTTCTTTAATTTCTGCAGCATTTGAACTGCATCCTCTAATTTCTCCAGCTCTTTATTATCCACTCTAGGTGTCTTGAAATGAGAAGTTTTACAAGTTTTAAGAACTTCATTCAATTCTGACCCTTCTAGGATAGATTTGCCTGATTTCTGAAGAATACTAAAAGCTTCCAGTTCTTTTTCTCATAATACATTCTGTTCACTCACATTCCCACAAAATCTTTCAAAAATACTTCATCTTCAGCAATCTCAAACAGCCAGTCAAAATCTCCATTAATATCAGCTTTGGGATAACCAGTTGTTTTTAATGTTTCATCAAACCCATTTCCACAACTCATGCTTTAACTACCCCAGTTGTTTTTGGGAGGTTCTTTTTTTGTATCTGATATGAGTATGTGGTGATTTTAATCAAATAAATCCAAACAGGAACAAAACTAACTTTTAGGTAGATCCATAGAAAGGGGCCAGGGTTTTCTGTGTTTTTGAGACGGTGTCTTGTTATGCTGTTCAGGCTGGCTTTGAGCTCACTTTGTAGCCCAGGCTGGTCTTGAACTCCTGTCTCAGCCTCTCTAGTTCTGGCATTACAGGCATGCACCACCATGCCTGACTTTCATGTTTTGTACAAAGTTAAAGAATATGAAAATCAGGAAATATTGTTTTGAGAATTGTTGCTAGAATCTCTTATTTTCCATGTGTATTTTTAGTATTATACATCCCTAGTCATTCTAATTCTTTTTCTAAATTCAGTTTTTCTGAGAATTGATATTATCTGTGTCAACATAGCTTAACTGTTTTCCCACCCCAGAAAATTCTAGCCCAGGTATATAAGACTATGAATCAATAAATAACTAGCTTTATTAGGTGTTTCAGGAAATTCATGCAAACCAATTTATCAAGGCAAATAGTTGCCTTTTTCTGGCAATATCCAGTCTTATCCCAAAAAGTGTAGGCTCACCTCTGGACAGTGTGTCTCGTCCTATAGTAGTTTTTCTCTCCACACTTATTAACAGATTTTCTGTGTTCACTAACCCTAAACTTTGTGCATTTATCACCAATTGCCTGCCCAAAAGACTTGCCTTGAAATACCAAACTCCAAAACCTTCCCCTACTGAGATAGTGTAAAGTCTTTTTAGAAGGGGGCTTTCCTTTGTGAGATAAGTCTAATTCATACCCTCATCTTTATTTGAATGATAGATTATTATGGGCTTTTGTTGAAGATTCCACAGTCAGTATTATTAAAAATGGTATCATCTTTTCTATGTGTAGAAAAAAACTCCCATAAAATGTTCATGTACAGACATATCTGCCTTTTCAAATTTAGAAACCTAGTAATAATTTTAATCTGTTCCATATAGCTTGCATAAGGTGTTATATCTGAAATGGTTGGCTGATATTTAGCACATGACTGAAGCTATAAGTAATTTGGTGTTGATGCTTATATAATAAAAAATGTTCTCCATGGAATGTTAACACTTTTTACAGTTTTTACCAAATGAATAAAATTGCTATTATTATGCTCATAAAATTCTTGGATTGTCCTCTGAATGCTAACATTATCCATCGAAAATGAATCGACTATATCATATGTTTAATAACAGCATATTAATGTTTCATTTTAATATAGTATCTCTTTTGTGGCATTAATAATTTTACCTGTATTTTAAAATCACATTTAAATTTTAAATGCCTAACACTATTATTGAGATATATTTAATTTTATGTTTACTAAAGTCCTATGAAAAATACTGCTAATCTGTATTCTTTCAATTTTTGTATGGAAATTTTTTTCCATTCAGAAAGGCTTTGATATAGAGACTACTTTAAAGTAGAGAGAGTAACTAGTTTTTGTCATTTGGAAGAATTTGCAGGTAATATTCCCTAAAACTTATTACCTATAACTTGATGTTAGTAATTATCAACTGGAATTTCCTGTATTTGAATTAAATGAATGTGTAGAATGATCCCAGAGTGTATATTTAATAATTTTTTTCCTTTTTTCCAGTTTTCTAATTATGACTGACATAGAAATAAAAGAGAAATTCATATTTTGTCCAGTCAGTGACAAAATCAATTCTAGTATTATTTATTTCTCATCGCTGGGCCAAAATACCTGACACCCAATTTTAAGAAAGGAAAGGTTTATTTATCCCACAGTTTGTGGAGATTTTAGTCCATAACCAGCTGGCTCCAAGGAGGGGTGGCACAGCATAGGGGCAACAGTTCAAGGTAGCAGAGGATAGCAAAGCAGCAAGAACACAAGGGGGAAACACAAGCCTCTTTTTTAAATACTACATGCCCTCCTCTTCCACAAGCTGAGGACATCTACAAAGTAAGGACCCTGCCTTCCTGCTAAATAACCCAGCTAAACTTTTAAACTTCTCAAGGTGACCCAGTGAAAAACATCTGAGTGGTAAGGGCAGGTCCTTTTCATCCCAGGATGTACAACTGCTGAGCTACTTACTTAAACCTCTAGACTCCTCAAGTTGACATATATCAACCATAACAAGAGTCTACTGAAAACACGAATTCTGAGGATTTTTCCTTTATTGCTCTGATTTAACCTATTTTACCTCCAAATTTAGTCAAGATCCAAACATCTTTCATTTCCTATGTAATGTTAATGGTAAGTAAAAATACTTTTGACATCAAGAACAACATATATAATGACTTAATGTTTCATGTTACAATCTGAAACATTTTTTATAAAAAGGTTTGGGGAAAACATTACTTTTAGCAAAAGTTTTATTAATATATCTTCATGATACATAGTGATTACATTCAGCTTGGTAAATTGGTAACACACATGTGGAATCTTGATCATTGTTACACTCTCTGACCCCTAGCCCTCCCCTCCCATTGTCCCCAGATCCCCTGACCATTTCTAGACTCTACTTCTGTGCTTCATAACATAACTTTATTATTTTACTCTTTAAATTATTTGTATTTTGGGTGTCTCATATTAGAAAAAACATGTGACATTCTATCAGGTTAATAATATCTCTTAGTTATTGTGGGCTGATCAGGTCTGCCATCTCCAGAACGAGTATATGGTGAAGGATAAATTAAGAGGCAAATGGAATGATTTCAGGGATCCAAGAGGATCAAAGCCCCCTCACAGAATTCGAGATTCTCTCAGGGCTAAGATCAAGACCTTTTCTGAGTGACCTATATTTATTTAGTTATCAGAAGAAGGGAGGGGAGTACTCAAGAGGGGCAGAACAACTCACGGACTTCTCCAAGTAAGATATTAAATTAATCCACCCAGGAGTGAGATGCCTGAGGCTAAAGTATTTATCTAGATGAGATCAGATCCAGGTGTCCTTGGCTGTGATCTTGTCTTATCCTTTGAGGCCTTCCAGCTTCATCTGCCACTACAGGCCTTAGTAGGCATTACTGACTCACTGAGGTTCACTTACTATTAATTCACCACCCATCTCCAGACAAGGAGCCTAGGCCTTGGACAGGCTCACAAGTAAACAGGAAAAGCCAACTGGTTAATTTAAGTCCTGCTCAGGGCTGATTTGAAGTGCTCTCCATCACTTCCTCCTTTTTGTTGTTGTAATTGCAGCAGTTGAAAAATGCCTAGCATTATTGGGTTTGGCATTCCCTATATCAGATTAAGAACAGAAGTAAAAGGTGTAAACACGTACATATAATCAGTTCATCGTAGAATTCATGATGGGTCTGTTGGCAGCAGACTTCACTACTGATTTGAAGGTCTGTCTCTCTATGGTCATGTGTTCCAGGATGGCATCCATAATGATTTATGACAAACGATGAATTTTCTTTATGAGATGGATTTGTTCGATCCTGGTAGATGTAAGCTAGCATATTTGCTACTGGTTTCATCTGTGTGGTTACTTGGGGTTTGCTAGTCTCTAGGCAAGAATAACCAATTTTTTTTGAGAAATTAGTATTACTATGGTTTTGTTTTATACATCTTGTGGTTATACTTTTCTGCTGGATGTTTAAAAACAAGTTAAAGTGAGACCTGTATTAATTAAAATTAACTTCTTGTTATCTATCAAGGACAGCTAAATCTTCTCAGGATTTGCCATGGAAACACATACAGTGTCCCTCAGTTCTTCTGTCAGTATCAGCCCTCTGGATGAGTCATGGCCATTGCTTGACCAAGTTCCTTTCTTTGAAAACTTGGGAGAGTTTTCTCTCTTGGTGACTCTCCTTAGGCACACTATGCATCAGAGAATCACTTTCCTTTGTGGTCCCACTACCTCCTTGATCAGAAGATCACGTACACAACTGAATTACAGGGTGTCACAGCAAAGGTTCTCTTATATCCTGGGTGCTTGTTGACTTTGGAGGGCTAGGGCCAAAATATTGGTTATCCTCTTAGCCCATATATCTTTCTAATTTTGGGTCTCCAAACCTTAGTTTTTGAGCATCCATAAGAGAAGTTTAATGACATTATACTGTAGTAGGAGCAGTGAACTTAATTATTAAAATCTTACTTGCATATTAAGCACCTTGAAATATAAAGTATAGCCAGAGAACTGTTATTTTTTTTTTACCACCCAAGGATGTTCTAGTAGTTGAATCCCCATAAAATGTTAACAGAAAACAGTTATATAGTTTCACAGAGACAATTTGAGATCAAAAGCCATACATAGTAGTGTAGCATAACAGGCATGATGACAGTTTTGAAACACATTTAAATTTCCATCATGGAATAATAGAGTAAACTTTTTAGTTAGTTATCCCTACCTAATACATAAGAAGCTTTTATCTAATTTGTTCTCCTTTAATAGGAGGTCATTGAAGTATTTTGTAACATTGTTTGGGCTGTTCAATATCTAAGCATGTCTAAATGTAGTGGCACATACATAGCATACACGTCATATAGGTTTTGCTAAAAATTATCATTTGACGTCATGTTGGCTTGACATGAACCTCTTATTTCAAATATCTGGGGCACAAAAGAAAGGCAGATATATATCGTTATAAACAACCCCAGTTTTACATTTTAGAATAGTGTATGTTTGGAAGGCATGATTACATTTTCTACACCATGAAGTTAGCAATAATGTATTGTCACTATTTTGTTTCTTAATTTAGTTTTGCATCAAGAACATCTTCTAATCAGAAAATCGTAATGTCTTATTTTTTGAAAACTTAACACTTTGATGACCACTATAAATGTATTACAATATTTTGAAAAATATTTAAAGGGATGTCTCCATAATCTATGGAGATTATTGGAGATTCCAGTTTATAAACAAGGACTGGAAGAATGTTTCCAGGCAGCTGATTCTTTATTGATCCATCAGAGTCCTGTCCAGTAGTTTCTCCTCACTCTAAGGAAGTTTCATTTAGTTATCTTAATAAATTTTTGATAACTCATGAAAATGCAATCTCAACACTTAACAAGTTGAATTTGAACAATGATTCTCAAGTCATAATACATAAACAACAATAGGCATGATGTTATGGTTTGTGTCTGGGTGTCCCCCCAAAGCCACATGCAGTCGTGGGGCGGGCTTTTAGAGTTTATGATTGATTCATAGTGCAATGTTGGAATTATGGGTGGGAGTGCTACACCCGCTCTGGGACAGGTAGTTTGCATATGCAAGGGAGAGAAAGAGGCTGCCTATCTGTTCTCCTCCCTTTGTGCTTTTGTTGCTTTTGCTGTTTTCTGCCACCATGAACATTTGCTATCTACCATATGCCACTCTGCCTTGGAGCCAGCCAAGTGTGGACTAAAGCCTCCACAAACTATTGGCTAAATAAACTTTTTCTTCCTTAATTTTTGGGGTCAAGTATTTTGTTTCAGCAATGAGAGAAAAGGAACCAAGATACATGACATTTATAAAACTAACTTTTGATATCACTTTGACCAGCTGGCAACCTTGGTGGAAGCATATCCTTAATTTTAGATTACATTTATCTATAAGTCAAATTAAATTACAGACAAATTCTTCAAAAACCCAAAAATCCAAAAAGAAGAAAAATTTACTGAGCTTAAATTAAACGGCTGTTTACAGATTGGACAGAGAGACAAACAAGCCAACACACAAGATAATTTACTTATAAAATCAGAGTGCACTCAAATATATTTTTGACCTAATTGAATTATAATAATTTTTATAATTCTACGTTTGTAATTATAAAAGACTAGTCAGAACTTTTTAAAATTTAGATAGCAGAGATCACTTATAAGAAGAATTTGAAATAAGAAAAACCTTTAATCTCATTTAGGGCCAGTTGTGTCTGGTTCATGGTAAATCTCAGGTGAAGAATCTACTCAAGTAATGGTGGATTAGGAGCATAAGTCCAACACTCTGCTGCTTAAATAGGCTTTATACATAGGATACTGCCAGTGGAGTCATTAAGGCAATCTAGAAATTTTCATGGGTTGGTGGTAGATTGCCTGTCTGATTGGCAGGACCGTGGGGGCAGGCCTTATAGGATGGGCTCATCCTCTTTAGGGTTGAGATCAGCAAAGCCATCATGTGGGACTGACTCCAGGGTTGGTGATGTCTCCTGCCAAGATTGTACGTTCCTGGATGGCAGCCACCTTGTGGATCCATCACCTGTTAAGATACAAGCATAACCCCTTCCCCACATTCTTAGCTAAACTGGTCATTTCCATTTGCCTATGTTGATGTACTTCCAAAGCACTCAAGCCCTGTGTTGGGCATCATCATGTGATGTTGATGAATGAAATTCTATAGAGGTCAATTTATTGTCTGCAGCTGGATTTTAAAATTTTAGAGTAAACATGGCTAAATCTAACTGTGCTTGTGGGGATAAATGTACTCCTTTTTATTTGTGTAATTGAGTTTTAAGAGATAGGTGTGCTCTTCCTACAATGGTTTGCCCTTGAGGGTTTTAAGGGATTTCTGTAAGGTTTAATGTGCCATAGTTGAAAAAAGGATTGTAATGGTTTACTAATACATGAAGGACCATTGTCAGTCTTTATGGTTTGTGGAACACCCATAGAAGCAAATGCTGACAAGCATTGTTGTTGAACATGGCCAATTTTTTCACCTGTGTGGCAAGTTGCATGAATTAAATGAGAATATGTATCAACAGATAAATGCGTATATTGCAGTTTGCCAAAAGAAGAAAGATGTGTAATATCCATTGGCATGTATTGTTACATTTTAAGCCTCTGGGGTTAAGGACCTCTTGTGGCACACGAACCTTTTGACAGGTAGGTCAGAAAAGTCAATTTGTCTTGCTTGAGACCTGGATAATTGAAATTCTTTGGTTAAAGTCTACTAATTTGATGATGGTATAAATGAGATTGTCTAGCTGCATCAAATGGAGTAGTAAAAGTGATTAATGAATCAGCTTGCTGATTCTCATGTTAAAAATCCAGGTAAATTAGAATGAGATCTGATGTGACCAACATAAAAGGGTGCTGTCTGATTATGAATTGCCTTTTGTAGCCTGAGAAACAAATGAATAGAGACTGATCTAAAGTTGACTGTAGGGTGGCATTCTCAAGTCTCTGACTAAGGTAGACTGCATAGGCTGAACCACTAATTATATTAATAGGTTTAGAGTTAAATTGGTGTATGACAAATAAAATAGTGGTAATTTCAGACCTTCGTGCAGGAAGTCCTCGAGTCTGTATTATCTGTTGAAAATTCTACTCCAAATGGTGGCCTTGCCCCATGATGAACCAACAAATTTAGTAGTTTTGGGGATAATACATGAATGCTTGAGAAAAAACTGAAAGATAGGATCATTGGGAATATGATCATCAACTTGTACTATCAAACCTTCAAATTCTACTTGCCAATATAAAGTTTGTTGTAGCAGAGTCAAATATTGATTTAAATCAATAGGCAATATTATTACAGCACAATCAATACTAAAGAGTTGTTTGGATCTTGTCCTTCTTATAATAACAACCTTGGCAATTTGTTTTGAATATAATTGCAGATTAGATTAACTGATTAGAAAGGTAAAGCCACTCAAGATAAATTTATTTATCATCCTATAAGATCTGTGGGAAAATGAGGAGTATTTGAAATATAAAGGATAAGAGGATAAATTTGTATTTACTCTAAAAACTTGATGCTATTGTGACATTTTTCCAATCAAAGCTAGTTCCTTTTGCACCTTAGTAGATAAACTACAAGGGGAATCAATACTTGGGTCTCTCTGTAAAGTGTTACGTAAATGTTTTAATTGATAAGTAGCAACACCCAATTTTGGCCTTTTCTAATTTTTTTTCTCCTAATAGCATTTGAAAATCATTCAGAGTTTTCAAATGATCTTAATGAATCTGTAGATTTTGTGGCCTTCATGCTCCGTTATTCACTAGTGTCCCAGGTAATAATAAGGACTGGACAATTGTACCTTGTCCAGAAAAATGCAGAGATCAAAGGATATCAAAACTCATTTAGTTTCTGCAAAGAGGCCATACAGTTGTTCTATAATTGGAGCTGCCATTAAGATATCATCCTTATAATGAATTATGTATGTAGAAGGATAGGTTTGTCTAACTCTCTGTAAGGCCCTGCAGTACAAATAGCTGACACAAAGTTGGACTATTTTGCATTCCTTGAAATATGTGACCCATTGATATTACTGCACTGGCTCTTTAAAGTTTAAACTAAGTACAGAAAAGACAAAATGTGGCCTATCTGCAGGAAAAAGAGGATTTTTTTTAAAAAGCTAGTCTTTTAAATAAATTATGATGAGGAGCCAGTCTCTGGGAACTGCAGTTGGGTTTGGCAGTCCTAGTTGCAGCATCCCCATAGGAAGTAAGAAAGCATTTACAGCTCTTAAGTCTTGCAGTAACCTCCATTTGCCCAATTTCTTTGGAATAAGAAAGACAAGAGTATTCCAAGGAGTGAGTTTTCTAAATGTCCTAGCTGGCATTGTTCTTCAACTAATTTGTGTAGTTGGAGGAGTTTCTCCCTATTAAGGGGTCACTGATCTACTCACACAGGCTCCTCCGTTTTCCATTGTAAAGGCAGAGCTGTTTTGGAGGGAGAAGCACCAATGGTCCTTGTTAAAAAACCAGTTGATATCTGATATCATGCCTATCATTTTTAGGTGTAGTCCTTAAAGGCTGTTTGATTCCCTGTAAGTTCTTTCCTAGCCCTGTCCTTTTGATATCCCATGTTAATCATCATTTGTCTAATTTGAGGATTTGAATCTACTTGTTTAATTTCAGAAATGTAATTGTTTAATGTTACAATCAGAATCATTAGTCAATATTAATTTCGACTTTTGTAACAAATTTCTACCCCCCAAATTGACTGGAATAGTGACATATATGTTAAAAAAAAAAGAGTAGCCCTTTTGCTGGCCTGGTCCCTCATAAGGCAAGGGTGAGGCACTTTATTGTATCTGCTGAGAGGATCCCAGTCCTGTTATGGAGAAAAGAGCCCTTTGTGTTGGCCAAGTGCGCCATTGTTCTAATGAAAATACAGACACATCTGCACTAGTGTCTATTAGACCTCCGAAGCATTTTCCATTGATCTTTACAAAACACATAAGCCTGTTTCTAGTCACTTCCTGTGTAAAATAAGTTTCTCTTCTTGTAGTTTTGCTCTGAGGTTCTTGTTCCCTCATGAACTATCTAAATTTAACAAAAGAATGTTTATCTTTTGGTAACAAAATCAATTGTGCCGCATTTTCTTCCTGTTCAAAAACCCAGAGATCATTAGCATATGCAAAATGCATTTCATCTCAACAGTCACCATCAATCACACTAGGCATAATAATTAGTCCTTTTAAATTTACATCAACTTTTCCCAGTAGAACAGTTGTGGACCCCAAACCCCCAATAAGAGTGACTTTGTAAGCTGCAGTAAGATCTAATCCTATACTTTGCATTATTCCCCTGGTGAGGGAATTTATACCACTCAGGGGAGTCACCTTTGAGGTTCTTGTTGAATCTGCTGGTGAGTTTGTACTGAATAAAGCTGATTCATAATCTGACTCACAAGTTATATTTCCTTCATTGTTTGATTGGCCTGAGGAAGGCCCTTATTTCACTTTTTGGTAAAGCTGTACCATTTTTATGGATTTTAGAATGACAATATCTGGCCCAATGTCTACCTTTTTGGAATCTCAGACAGGGTTTAGGAGTAGGAGCCAAACACTCCATGTCAGAGACATTGTTACCTTGGCCTGCTGCTATTACAGTGACTGTCCCATTAGGTCCAGCAAGAACACTACAGTTTTCTCTAGTATATCTCATTTTCCCACAGTTAAAATAATTTATATTACCCCTTTTTGCATTATTAAAACCAGCCTTGAACTGAGCTATCATGGTTGTCTTATATGGTTCAGTTCCAATATCCTGACAAGCTCAAATATATGTTGTCAGATTATTGGTTGATTTTACAGACTGCTTGCTTGCAGTCTCAATTAGCATTTTCATATGCCAACTGTAGAATTATAATGTCCATTGTTTACCTGTTTGAAACTGTCTGCAAATGGCTTCTTGTACCCTAGCCACAAACTGAGTAAAGAATTCCTTAGGGCCTTGAAGGATGTGCAAGAAGGACTGCATGGGAATCCCACCCTCTGGAATATTGCCCATATCCTTTTTAGTAAATCTGCCAATTGTGAATATAGTTCATCAGGATCTTGGAGCTGATCCCAAAGGAGCCCATAGCATCCTGTCCCAGAAAGCATCCCCTCATTTACTTCTGGATGTGGATTTAGGACCCATTTGATGAGCCTGCTCTAAAAGAGGACTTATTTTTAAGATAAAAGAACAAAAATATATTAACAAAAACAGACATTTACAAAATAACATGAAAACAATGCAAGCAATACATAATTTCAGACAAGGTGATAAGAAATTAACATCAAAATGACAAAATTAAGCAGGAGACAGGCATGTTTGTGGTAGATGCCTGATATATGGTGCCAACTGATGTGTATCCAAAATACTCTGTAGAACTCCTGCTGTAGATGGTCTCTAGATTCCATTATTAACAACACTTTGTTTAAGATTTTTTGGTATCTGAATTAGAAAAAGCAAATGAGAAACAATCTCCTCATTACAGTTATTTCACTGAATTCCAACTGGGAATCAAGCAGGGTTGCCAATGATTTCTCCTTTTATGGCCACTTGTTCCTTTAAAATCTGTAAGTTCTAGATAGAGCCATATAGGATTTTCTTTGAAAGTCTCCTGCTGCTGCCTAAGTGTTCCTACTGGGAACTCTCTTGTTTCCTTTGTGCCTATTGAAAATAAGCTGTGCAATGGACTTAAAACTGAATAAACTAGGTTTCAAGTTGAGAATGTCTCAAGGGAAATGATTTTTCCTGTTCTGTGTGCCTTTCAAAGATTTTTTCCCAACTCTTTCTCAATCATCAATATCTACAGTGGCTGTCTGAGGAAACCATGAATTTTATTTGGTTACCTTTTGTAACATTTTTGTTAGGTCTTTTTTGGCGTATGAGCTTCCGAGCATTTAAGCAAACCTTTGGGCAGCTTTACATATCTTTGTTCTTTAGTTGAAAAATTTTGGCCCATTTTACTCCCAGATAAGAACAGTTTGTTCACAGTGGGAACACTGACCCCTATTCCTTGTGGAATGCTTCTCTTCCCTCCTTTCTCCAGGAAGCCCTGGCTAAGTTTTCATCCTGTGAAGGCCTTCTGCATCTCTCACACTTTCCACTCTATGTAGACTTACTCACTTATGCCAAACATTTCCAGCCCAAGGACTATAGGTCCCTATTTGGGTGCCAGCTATTAGGTTAATAATGTCCATTAGTTATTGTGGGCTGATCAGGTCTACAATCTCTAGAATGAGTATATGGTGAAGACTAAATAAATAAGCAAATGGTATGATTTTAGGGATCCAAGAGGATCAAAGCCCCCTCATAGAATTCAAGATTCTCTCAGGGCTAAGACCAAGACCTTCTCTGGGTGACCTGTATTTATTTAGCTATCAAAAGAAGGGAGGGGAGTACTCAAGAGGGGTAGAACCACTCATGGATTTCTTCAAGTAAGATATTAAATTAATTCACCCAGGAATGAGATGCTTGAGGCTAAAGTCTTTATCTAGTTGAGATCAGATCCAGGTGTCCTTGGCTGTGATCTTGTCTTATCCTTTGAGGCCTTCCAGCTTCATCCACCACTACAGGCCTTAGTAGGCATTACTGACTCACTGAGGTTCACTTACTATTAATTCACCACCCATCTCCAAACAAGGAGCCTAGGCCTTGGACAGACTCACAAGTAAACAGGAAAAGCCAATTGGTTAATTTAAGCACTGCTCAGGGCTTCATTGTAGTGGTCTCCATCAGTACTTAATCTTTTGTGGCTTATTTCACTTAGTCTTATGTTTCCAAGCTTTATCTATTTTCCTACAAATGACTCAAATTTATCCTTCATCATGAGTGTTATATGCCACATTTTTTTAACCATTCATCTGTTGATGGGCATATAGGCCAATTCAATGATTTATAGTGAGGTGTGCTGCTATAAATATGGGTGTGAATATACTGCTGTAGCAAGTCTTTAGCTCTTTTTGGAAGATATGCAGGAAAGCAACAGCAGGGCAAAAGGAATTTCTAGTTTTAGTTTTTAGAGGAATATCCATACTGATTCCCATAATGGTAGTACGAGTTTTCAGTGTTACTCAACAATGTTTAAGGATTTCTTTCCCCTACAACTAGGCCAGCATTTGTTCTTTTTGAGTCTTTCATAATGGGCATTCTTACTGGAAGAGGCTGGAATCTCGTGTTTTATGACTTGCATTTCTCTAATGGCCAAAGATGCTAAACATGTTTCATATATTTATTAGCTACTTGTACTTTTTTTGACACAAAGTCTTACTATGTAGCCAAGGCTGGCCTTGAAGTTGCAGCAATCTGTCTGCCTCATATTTTTGAATGCTGGGATTACTGGTGTATGCTGCCATACCTCGCTTGTAATTCTTCCTGAGAAGTGTCTATTCATTTCAATTGCCCAGTTTTTCCTTTTCTTATTTTGGAAAGTTTATTTTCTTTAAGATTTTTATATAGTCTAGATATTAGTCCTCTAAGGACTAGCTGATAGAAATATTTTCCTCTTCAATCCATTGTCTATTCATTCTGTTGGCTGTTTCCTTTGCTGTGCAAAAGTTTTTAAATTTGATACACTCCCATTTCTTAACTCTTGCTATTAGTTCTTGTACAAATGAGTTTCTGTTCAGGAAGTATTTACTTAATGCCTGTGCTTTCAAGAGTTTTAGAAATTTTTTCTTCCAGCAGATCCAGCAATTCTGTTTTACATCTAGGTCTATAACATTTTAGTATAACTTTTAGTATAAGATTGTAATGTTTCTTTACTTGTTCTTGTTGCCCGTGATCTCTTAGGCTATCCTCACTCTGTTCTGGTTCCGTCTAAATTTTATAATTATCTTTTTCTAGTTCTTTGGAAAAGATGTTGGTATTTGGGTGGAAGCTGCATTAAATCTATATGTAATTTTCTGTAAAATGGCCAATTGATGATATTAGCTCTGCCTATCCAAAAACAGGAGATGTCTTTCCTTTTTTCTTTCTTTTTTTGTTTGTTTTTTTTTTTTGAAATGGAGTTTAACTGTGTAATTCAGGCTGCCTTGAACTCATTATGTACACCAGGTTGATCCCAAACTCTGATCCTCCTGCCTAAACCTCCTGAGGGCTGGGATTACAGGCATGCTCCATATTGTTGGCTGTCTTTACATTTTCTGATGTCTTTTTCAGTCTTTTTTTTCCCCAGTGGTACCATTAATGTTGCAGATGTCTTTCACTTATTTGATTGGGATATTTGCCAGATATTTAACTATTTCTGAAGCTATTGAATTGGACTATTTTCCTGATTTCTTTCTCAATGGGCTCACTCTTGGTATATAGAAACATTGATTTTTCTTATTTTTTTGTCCTGTGACTTTGCTGAACTTATTATTTCTAAAAGTCTCGTGGAGTTTTTGGATCATGTCATGTGCAAGTAAGGGTAGTCTGAATTATTCCTTTCTTATCTAAATCCCATTTATTGTTTTATCTTGCTGGAAATTTCAAGTGTATTATTGAACAGAACTGGTGAAAATGGAGTCTTTATCTTATTCCTGATATTCTTGGAAATGCTTTATTTCTCCCCATTTAGTATAATGTTGATAGTGGGTTTATCATCAATGGTCTTTATCTTTTTAAAAGATAAGGTCATTCTATTCCAATTTTTATCCCTCTTTTATTCATGAATGGATGTTGGATTTTGTCAAAGATGTTTTATGTATCTACTGAGATGACCATGACATTTCAATTCTTACTTCTGTTTATGTGGTGTATTATAACATTGATTTATGTATGGTGAGCCATCTTTAAATCCCTAGGATGAAGCAAACTTGAATCCTAGGATGATATATGATCTTTTTAATAATTTATTGTATTCTGTGTTCAGGTACCTTGTTTTGATTTTTTGCATCTGTATTTATTAAGGAAATTGGTCTGTAGATTTATTGCTTTGTTAGGTCCTTGCCCAATTTTGGTATCAGGGTAATGCTAGATTCAAGAATGCTAGTTCCAAGAAGTGAATTTAACTATGCTCATTCCCTTTAAGTTTTAAGAAGGGCTTAAGAAGCATTAACATTAATTCATGCCTGAGTTCTAAAATTCAGCAATGATTTCATTGAGTTCTGAGCTTTTCTTAGTTGGCAGAATTTTTATTTCTTCTTAAATTTTATTACCCATTATGGCACTGTTCAGGGTTTTTATATTTTCTTGGTTCAGTTTTGTTAATTCTTATGTCTAGGAATCTATTTCTCCTAGAGTGTCCAATTTTAAGAATATAAGTTTCAAAGTAGTTACATAGAATTTTCTGAATCTTCAGAGTTTGGTGGTATGCATTGTGATTTTACCTTTTTCATTTCTAATTGTTTTTTTTTTACTTTATTTTAGAAAACAAAAGAGGGAAGCATATTAACAAACAGACATCCATTTACAAAATAGCATAAGAACAGAACAAGCAATACTGAATTACAGAGAAAGTGGTTGTTATATTACATATTGATATCTACAAAGTGGTTTCTCAGGAAAACAAACAGAGACATGCAAACTTGATCAAATAATTAATCATTAATTGATCTTTTCAGTAGAGTGATAGAAGTCAGTAGCACAACTATGTTAGCTATCCTACATACACATATGTACACAATTTACCCTTCTTTCTTTTTTCTTTTCCCTCATTCCAGTTGCTCTTTATTTTTCAGTAGTTTCTTTTCATTTCACAATGTCTATCATGCCTCTTATTTTTTTTTCACTTTTTCAGGTTCTTATAATAGTGAGACAATACGGTGCTTACACATGGAAGTCTGATTTATTTCACTTATGAGTGTGGTCTCTAGTTGTGACCATTTACCTGTAAAAGCCTCAAGTTTATATTTCTTAATAGCTGAATAATATTCCATTGTATAAAATACCACAATTTTTTTTATCCATTCTTCCTTGGATAGACATTTGGGTTGCTTCCACAATTTAGCTACGACAAATTGCGCTGGTATAAACATGGGTGCACATATATTATTGTGATATGCCATTTATAATTCTTCTGGAAAATGCCCAGAAGGGGAATAGCTGGGTTAAGTTGAACTTCCAATCCTAGTTCTGTGAGGAATCTCCAAACTGATTTCCACAGTGGTTTCACCAGTGTGCATTCCCACCAGCAGTGGAGAAGAATTCCTATTTCTCTACAGCCTCACTAGCATTTGTTATTGGTTGATTTCTTAATGCTAGCCATTCTTATGAGGGTGAGATGAAATCTTAATGTTGTTTTAAATTTCTCAAATGACTAATTGTCTTGGTTTCTTTTCTCTCATTGCTGAGACAAAATACCCAACACCCATAATGAAGGAAGGAAAGGTTTATTTAGCTTACAGTTTGTGGAGGTGTCAATCCATACTTGGCTGCTTCAGAGGCAGAGTGGCGCATGGCAGAGGGCAATCGTTCATGGCAGCAGAGCACAGCAAAAACAACCAGAGCAAAATGGAGAAATCGCTGCAAGCAGCCTCCTTCCTTCCCTTACATTGTGAACAGACTACCCCCACCCAGGGGGCGTGTAGCTCTCATACAATGTCCACGCTCTCTTCTTCCACAGGCTCAGGATGTGCACAAAGTAAGCACCCTGGTTTCCTGCTGAATCACTCAGCCAAACCTCTAGACTCCCCAAGTTGACACAATGTATCAATCGTTAACACTAATGATGTTGAACATTTTCTCATGTATTTATTTGCCATTTGTATTTCTTTATCTGAGAAGTGTGTATTTACCTCAGATAGCCATTTCTGGATTAGATCTTTGAATTTGGGGGGAGTGATGTTTTTTAATTCTTTATATGTTGTAGATAGAAGACCTTTCTCTGAGGGACAGTCAGCTAAAACTTTTTTCCCAATTTGTGTATTTTCTTTTTACTCTGCTAGTGGTTTCTTTAGATGTGCAGAAACTTTTCAGTAAGATGAGACCCAAGTGGTTGATTCTTTGACGTATTTCATAGGCAGTTTGAATTTTGTTCATGAACTCTGCTTACCCCTATGTCTTTGAGGTTTTTACCTACTTTCTCTTCCAATAGATTTAGTGTTTCTGAATTAATGTTGAGATCTGTGATCCATTTTGACTTGAATTTTGTGCATAGTGAAAGACTTGGGTCTATTTGCAGTCTTTGACAAATGGCAAACCAATTTCTCTAGCGCCATTTGTTAAAGAGGCTATTTTCCAGTGAGTTTGTTTGGCACCTTTGTCAAAGATGAGGTGGCTGAAAAAAAAAAGAGAGATGAGGTGGCTGAGTGTGTCTGTGGTTGTGGCTGTTTCTTC
Source organism: Dinomys branickii (assembly GCA_004027595.1). NCBI lineage: Eukaryota > Metazoa > Chordata > Mammalia > Rodentia > Dinomyidae > Dinomys > Dinomys branickii. The sequence continues at coordinate 18,708 of PVLD010027868.1, forward strand.
CAGTCTGTTCCATTGATCCTCTTGTTTGTTTTTTAGCCAGTACCATGTTGATGTTATTACAGTAGCTTTGTAGTATAAATTCAGGTCAGGGATTGTGATTCCACCTCACTTGTCTTTGTTGCCCAGGACTGCTTTTGCTATTCTAGATCTCTTCTGGTTCCAGGTGAATTTAGAGAATGTTTTCTCCAGATCTGTGTGGTACGCTAATGATAGTTTAATGGGAATTGCATTGAATCTGTATGACTGTTTTGGTAGTATGTGCATTTTCACAGTGTTGGTTCTTCCTATCCATGAGCAAGGAATATTTTTCCATTTACTAAAATCATCTTTGATCTCTTTTATCAGAGTACTGTGGTTTTCATTGAATAGATCTTTTACTTCTTTTGTTAGATTGATACCTAAATATTTCAATTTCTTTCATGCTATTGTGAAAGGTATGGTTTCATTAATTTCTCTCTCAGGCTGTTGGTTTGTGTTTAGGAATGCTATTGATTTTTGAGTGTTGATTTTGTATCGAGCCACACTGCTGAATGTGTTTATTAATTCAAGGAGTTTTCTTGTGGAGTGTTTGGGGTCTTCCATGTAAAGTATCATGTCATCTGCAAATAGTGATAGTTTTACTTCTTCCTTTCCTGTTGTTTCCCTTTTATTTCTCTCTCTTCTCTAATTGCTCTGGCTAATGCTTCCAGAACTATGTTGAATAGGAGTGGTGACAGTGGACATCCTTGTCTTGTTCCTAATTTAAAGTAAAAGCTTTCAGTTTTTGTCCACTTAGTATGATGTTGGCTGTTGGTTTGTCATAGATGGCTTTCCTCAGATTGAAGAAAAGACCATCTATTCCTATTTCCCGTAGGGTTTTTATCATGAATGTGTATTGGATTTTATCCAAAGCTTTTTCTGCATCTATTGAGATGATCATGTTTTTTTTGTTTTTAGCTCTATTGGTATGGCATATAACTATAATTGATTTGCGAATGTTGAACCATCCCTGAATTCCTGGAATGAATCTGACTTGGTTGTATGATTTTCTTTTTTTTTTTTTTTTATTTTAGAAACATAAAAGTACAAAAACATATTCACAAACAGACACCCATTATCATAGAAAATAGTACAATCACAACTAATCTATAGACAAGGTGATATGGTCTCAACAGTAGTTGTTGCTTTATCCATTGATATCTTCGGATTGTAGATGTATGGACCCATATACAGACATGCAAACTTAGTCAGACGGTTAATCCTCTCAACAACAGAAAAAAAAAAAATCCAAAGACAAGAAAGAAAACAGGCATACATCAACAACAGCAACAACATCAACAACAACAACAACAGAAAAAAACACCGCTTGTTGCTGCTTTACATATTGATATCTTCGAAGTGTGTGTTCAGGCTAACACATACAGATATACACTATTAATCTAATATCCTGTCATCGATTATTGCTTAGCATTA
>PVLD010027869.1:0-20158 GCA_004027595.1 Dinomys branickii
TTTTTTTTTTTTTTTTTTTTTTTTTTTTTTTTTTTGGCGGTACTGGGGATTGAACTCAGGACCCTGCGCTTGCTAGGCAGGCGCTTACTCTACTGAGCTATATCCCCAGCTCCCATTCTTAAAACATAATACAAACTCCATCTACTCTGTGAAAGCTTCGATTACCTATACAGGAAAAAGTGTTTTCAATTTCTGTTTAGAGCTGGGTCTAACATTTACTGTTCATTGCATAGTTTTCAAATTTTTCTACCACGTTATATTGTAGACTTCCTGAAGGTAAGATAATATTCTTGTTCACTTTTACTTTCTCATAAGAGTTAGCATCGCTTTCAGTATCAAGGTTCTTTAATAAATGCTGTTTTCTTTGACAATGAAATCTTGAGTCTTCTTAAAATTTTACGACCAACTATAAATTAGTTACTATGATGTAGCATGTTTAAATGGGCACATGCAGGAATAAATAGGCTTCACTGTTTTCTTTCTTAGGGAGCAAATTATAAGTCTAATTTTAAGTTTCCTGTGGTGTATATTCAGTGTTTTCTCTGGGCCTATGTTATTGCAGATGTTCTCTGTGTTACACAATAGAAATTGAATCCAATTATAAAAACACTAGAATAAGTTCTTTTTTAGGCCTTAACATTATTAATTTTAATATTCCAAAAGTAATCATGGCCTATTGGAACCATATTTGTTGATTTTAAGTTACAGCCTACACAACCTTTTTTTCCTGTAGAACGTAGATACTATATTCACTTTCCTTCAGTTTTTCCAAAGGCTCTATTATCATGTCTTCCAGAAAGCAGACTCTTCTTTTATTTACTTCTTTTCTCTTCTCTTATCCCTCAATTCTTTGTGCAACTTGGAAGAGCAGAGCTATAATAATAATTAGAAAGAGGCCTGTAAACCACTTCTGTGCCCAATTTTCCAAGTAGGGACACATCAGTTTCCTAGAATATTTTAGCTCCTTCTTTCCCTTAACTCAGCTTTTATGTCTCTACCATCTTAAAGGAAATAGTTCACCTGGTGAATGTTGGTTTTCATTTGTACTGAAGCTGGTATGCAAATTACAGCCCAGGAAAGCAAAAAGGCACTGCCAAGTCAAGTCATTTTACAAAGTAGCAATAAAAAGCAAAAAAGAAAAAAAATAATAATGTACAAATCCAAAAGTTCACATATTGCCCACAGTTCAGGATTCAAGTCGAGACTGCAGAGTGAGTCAGGGTCAGAGCTAAGGTACTGACAGTAGGAAGCCAGCGGGATGGCCAGGGAGAAGAAGGGAAAGGAGGTTTATGGCACTCTCCTTGAACACTGCAAATGTCCATGATTTAGACAGTCTCAGGTCAGTACTTTAAAATACACAATCAGTCTAAGGAGAAGGAAAAATTATTCTTGTAGAACTTCAGATCTTCAGATTTATTGTGAGTGTGACACAACAGCAAAAGATGTGATGAGTAATTCTTATTTTCTTCTATAATTCTAAAATATAAGTGTGAACTAAAGAGATTGTTGAAAACATCATCATCTCCAAAATTTCTAATAGAAGAGGTCAGGAATAAAGAGAAAGAGAAACAAGCGCCTGCAATTTAGCACATCCCGGAGGGTATGGATAGTTCTTCCAGTGTAATTTCTCTTTGAAGTTTTAAAACATTGTGTTCTGTTTGAAATGTTAAAAATCTTTTCATCTGTTGGTGGAGTTCGACCAGTTGCTCTTATCATTTGTATGTTACCCTCTCATATGTCAGAGTAACAGTATCATGAATTTTTCTTCAAAACATCATACCTATGGCTAGTTTGGCTGATCAGAGTACAATTTAATAGTTCTATGGATCGGCTCATGAAGAAAGATGCGGCCCATTGGTCTTTAGCAAGTAAATTTCCAAAAGGACACATAGCAACAGTATAACTAACAGAATGGACAGCATTGTTCAGGAAAGGCGAACATCACCGAAGAGCAGACATGGGGAAATGTCCAGCTGTGTGCGCCACAGAAGCTGGAAAGACTGCCATTGGGTTGTTACATGTGGGGCATGTATTGAAGGATCATGGATTTTGTAGATAAGACAGTAACTGGGAGTCTTAACCATTCATCAGGAAATAACTAAACTTCATAAATGCTTTTGAAAAATTCCAATATGTTATAGTCTCATATGATCGTGCTATGAACACTTATAATGAAAACATTCATTGATAAAAATTTTATCGAGTTTTTATATTTTCTTCATATCATTTGGTAAACTAATATCTATTACAATATGGGCATAGTCCATGGTCACTATCCTTTCAGCTTTCGCAGTTTCAATATTGTATATCTGTGTGTGTGTATGTGTTTGTATACCTCAGCAAATAATTTCTAGTATTGCATTATAGAAAAGTGAGTAAAAATAGAAAATGCCATTATAACTAATAATAATGTGTGTCTAATAGTAATGTGTATCATAAAATCATAACAACATTGAGTCCTTATAAATACATAACCCAGCAAAATGTTATCAATCCTGTAGTATTAAAATTCAGCAAAAAGAACACAATTCAACTAATAACAAGGAGAAATTAGAAAAAAAATATATATATACATATTTATAACCCAAAATATTGCTTAAAATTGGAAATGATTACAATTTTTATTTTGTTTTTGTTTGGACAGTCCTGTGTCCCCCAACTACACATAACCACTATTTATATCCACTCAAGATAGAGAAATTGGCCTTCTCACTTTCTTTCAGTAACAAATTATATATAAAAACAATGGGATGCATAGCAAATGTGTTAACATATAATCATTATTCAACATAGTTATACAGATGCACATACACACATATGTATAGAATCTGAAGAATACAAATTTGAACTTAATTATACCTTGTTTGAAAGTACTTGTGTTGTTTTATGATATATTTAGTACTAGTACTAAGTGTGTGCTGCTGTGTACGAACATTTTCTAAAACCTTTTCTCATACTTGTATTTCACATAGAATAACTGATTTGCCCTAAAGATTTTTTTTAAAAAAATAGGCACTTAAATTAATTAAATTTCTGTTATTCCTCTTTGCGCCTCTTTTAGTACTAAAATGCCAGCTTTTAAAACCTTGCTTTCACTTTTCGAAGAAAACAAATTTGACATTTCCTCCATGAAGCATGTGTTAACCTGCGATTCTTAAAAGTTTAGTTAATTGAGGGCATTGCCTGTTCTAAGCACTGAGTGTACAGTGATAATTTAATAAATTCTGTTCATAACATCTGAAGACCTTACAGGCTAACATAATTATTGTATTCATAGTCAACATTAAATATCAATTTAGCATTTCAACCAAAATGAAGTTTTATTACACCCTAAATGTTTATTTTCCTCCATCTGGATTTGAAGCTTGGTTAGAATTATCTAATTCTTGTCCCTACCTTGGAGATCAATAGTATTTTATCATTATTTGACTCCTTCAAATTTTATTCTGAGATAGAGATAATTAGTCAAAACCCTAGATGAGTCATCCTGGGTCTTTTTGTTTCTGTCACATCACACACACAAACTATTACAAAATTATTTTGGCTTTACCTTCAAAATATATCTGCAGTAAGAATGTTTTTCTCTTTTTCCACAGATGCACGCTCTATGAAAACCGTAATCTGACATCCAGAATGCTAAAGGAATCTTCAAAAGGTCTCCCAGCTTCTAAGTTTGCACCTCACAACCATTCCTAATTTTGTTTTTAAATTTAATTTTAAAGAGGAAACAAGAAGAGGAAAGAGAAACATAGCAATGAAACCCAGGTTCAAAACAGCTTCGTAGAATAGTTACAATTGTTGGTATACTGTGTACGGTTAATTGTGTTCTACTAGTTATTCAGAGCACAAGGCATAGGCATGATATCTTGTCTAAACAATATTGGCCATCTTTAATTTTAAAGCAAAAAGAATCACTCCAAATTGCAAGAGAGAAAAGTCAAAACTTCGCATGGAACCTTGCAGTAATTTCCCATACACTACCAGAGTCCTGATAGTGCCTAAAGGGCCCTACTTTACCTGCAGCTCCCCTCCCTCTTTCCTGTGGTCTTGATTTCATGCAGTTGTTTCCTCCCTCACTGCATCCTTACTGACCGCTTTGCTGATGCGAGACACGTGAGCACGCAGAGGTTTGCCGTGTGATCTGTGCTGCTCAGTACCAAGACCAGCCACACTCCCAACCTTCTCTATTGTCTCCGTCATTTCCAATTAAAATGACAGCTCTACAAGGGGAGAATCTTTGTGCATTTATATTGTATATTTTTACAGAGATTTATAGAGATATACTCTAAATAATTAGACCAAAGCTGTGCAGATGTTAGGTTCTCATTGTTCTTTTAGTGTGACATTAATAAATGAATGATACTCAATAACAAAGTTCTACAGTTATATTTGTTATGTGCACTTAAATAGTACAGATAGTTGAATTTTCAAACAGAAATAACAATAACCATTATAGCTTTGCCTTAATTAATTTCTACATCTTACTGAATTTATATACTGGTCCAGTTATACAGAAGGAATTGATGAATTAAAAAATGATATAATTTTCCTGCATTGTTGTCTTAGTTACTTTTCTCTCGTTGCTGAGAAAAAATACCCAATGCCCAAAATGAAGGAAGGAAAGGTTTATTTAGCTTACAGTTTATGGAGGTTTCAGTCCATACTTGGCTGGTTCTGAGGCAGGGCAAGGGTTCAAGGCAGCAGAGCACAGCAAAAACAACCAGCAAAAGGGAGGAATGGCAGCAAGCAGCCTCTTTTCTTCCCTTACCTTGTAAACAGCCTACCCCCACCCAGGGGGCATGTAGCTCTCACACAGTCTCCGTGCCTTCCTCTTCCACAGGCTCAGGATGTACACAAAGTAAGCACCCTGGCTTCCTGCTGAATCATTCAGCCAAACCTCTAGACTCCCCAAGTTGACACAATGTATCAACCATAACAATTGTCTTGAGAATAGCAGGACTTTCTCTCATAAAATATTTCAGATGGAAAAAAGCCAGTGAAAGACACTGTGTAGACACAAATCCAGGAAGGAAGGTGTTCAGAGTTTATAAAATGGCCAGTAGCCTGATTATATTGGTATTTAAAGATCAGAATTTGAGACCCTGGGAAAAGACAAAGGAAAGTTATAAGAACCCATCCATACCCTGTGAATAGAGATGAGCTGAATCGGGAAGGGCAATGCAGGGAAGGGAAAGAGAGGATGGATATGACCAAATGATCTTATATTCATATAGGAAACGCCAAAATGAAACCCGTTTTTTGCATAACTCACATCCACTGATAAAATAAGTGAATAAAGTGAAGAGGGTAAGAAAGGCATCCTGGGTAGGAACTAGGAGACCACTACTAATGATGTCCCCTATAAGTTATCATGGTGTATGCTTCATGGCAGTTATCAAATCCCAATATGCACGACAATTAGAAGAGTGGGAGCTCATAAATAGAAAAGAATAGGAAGACAGTCATATTAATGAAAAAGAACAGGCTGCAGAGTTGAACTTGTGTAAATCTCACTTTGATTCTGAGCGCCGTGCAGTGTGTCAGGTCTGCCATTCACACCCTGCTCCTACATTCCAGCAACACCATGATACATACAGTGTCTGCTCTGAGCCTGTGATTTTTATAATCGAAACCCTAACATTAACTTATTGACACAAAATAATTCAAGATATTTTATGTTTCAAGAGCCCTTTCTTTAAAGTAATCACTTTATCTGGGTATTTGTTGTGTTTACAAGGAGTTATTGCTTGTCAATATATTGTACAAAAACCTCTGAAAAGAACCAATAATTACATCTCCTTATAATTAGAGCAATAAAAATAGCATGTTAGGGATCTTTGGAAGATTAAAGCCTCCCATATACTCCAGAACACATATGACAGTTAATTTAATATCTAACATAATGGAAACTCCAGCAAACCTAACAACTCTCTAATGGCCTCTTGCCACAGCTGCTTGATGGAGCAAGACTGCATCAAAGTTTTATTTTCACTTAAGCTCCAGAGGAATTGGCTTGCTTATTTATAGCAAAACAATGTTTTAACAGTAGCACTTAAAATATATTGCCTGCCATTTTTAATATTTATTATGTCACTAGTGACAGATAAAAACAGAAAAATGTAGAGACAGAATGAGATACAGCTCTGTTAAATTCCTTCTGAGACTCAAGAAAGTTGTCAGGGATGTCTATGGGGAGGAAAAGATATTATTTACTCAAATTTCAAATCAGGAAAAATAATAAAACAGATAGAAGAAAACTACCATTTAATTTACTTGCGTTGAGACTGTGAAGTCAAACTGTTAGGGAAACAACATAATCACTCATCGTGCCCCAGCAGATATATGTGAATAGGGAGATTGAAATCTAAGAAATCAAAAAGATAGAAAATCAGCTTCCTTGTGACAGAACACACAAAACTGTCAAGTGGTAATTCTGGGCAAGGAGAGGACTGTGTGCCTTTGATTTGAGATTGTGAGACTTGGTTTTAGCCCATTTTTCTGGTACCTCTCCTGACCCGGTGTTTCTGAGTTTGTGTTGCCCTTGGCAGTTCCTTCTGCCTATTTCCAGTGGTAATGATGCAACTTACAAATTAATTAGACCTAATTTTTAAAAATAGCATCTACACTCTGAATCATTTTTCATCTCTATATGAAAAGAATAAAAGTAGCATTGATAGGTTACTGTAAATATATATCACTTTTTAAAAATTCAAGGGAATTTTTAAAGAAGAAACAATGGAAATGACCAAAGAACACTGGTTAAAAAGCTACATGTACAGTATGAGTAAGTTGTAGGGATGGGGTGAGGTGTCAGCAGATGTAGTTATAATTAATTTCATAAATGAATAAGAATTGTTATGTATTTTGATTTACATATACAGGAATTATATGCCACCTCCTTTGCAAACATCCTGAAAATCTTGATCATACAATTTTAAAAATAGGTGGCTGGCTGGTAGAAATGTGGCAGTGTCATAGATGTGCTCATAAAACTAAATTTCAAATGATAACATGAATGTCCCTCACCAAGACATAAGGACCTTCTGCAACCTCACCCATCCAATTGTATCTTTGACCTCATCTATTTTAGGGGCAAGTAGTAAAAAGAAAAAAAAAGGAGACTATCCTGCGGGCAATATTCCTTTTCACAGCTCTTTGAGTTTTTACTAGCTTTGGGAAAGGAAATTAGTATAAAATAATTAAAATAAGTAAATAAAATAAATAAATATAAAACATATTTAGTCTCAAACAGTTGGGTTAAATAACTCTATTAAACTGCTTTTTTTGACTTCTCAGGACTTCCCCTAATGTATCAAGGGAAAATACATATATCACTGTAAGATAGCTATTTAGACCCTGTGGAGAAACTGTCTCTTTTCTCTGGTTTATCTCTTTCTTTAAACTATAAAACCATTATAGGATGAACCTGGGTTTATTTATTCTTCAAATGCCTAAAATGTACCCCAAAAGTGTTTACAAAAAGTAATGGCATTGTCCTCAGAATTAGGCAATTAATAATAGGGTAAACTTTTCTTGCTATTTATGGAATTAACCTTTAATTGACTGGTTTCTATAAGCCATGGAACGCCATAATCAACATAACAATGTCTTCATTAGATCTCCTCAATATCTTCCTGAAGATGTAGACATTTCATATGACACAACTAATTTTTATGTTGTTGTTTTTTTTTAAAAGAAATTTAGCATGATGCTTTTAATGTCACAGGTACATATTGGATATTAGAGAATTTGGACTTAAGAAAATTAGTGAATGAGGTTATTGTGATTCATTTCGCTTGGTGTAAACAGATTCCATGATATTTGTTCTAAACAGGACTAAGTCACTCGTCATATTAATAAGGAAATACTAAGGAAAACTAAAGCAATGGATAGAGAGAGAGAGAGGAGAGGAAGGAGAGGAAAAGGAGGATGGGATGGAGGAAAGGAAAAGGAAGAAGGAAGAAAGGGAGGAAATAAGGAAGGACAGGAGTTAGGGGGAGAAGGCGAGTTAGATCTTTCAAATGGAATAATATGAAGAGCAAACTGTGGTGTCCCGTTTGTGTGATAACATTAACAGACGTCACTTTAGCGCGTCTTTCATCATGACATAGGGATTGGTCAGCACTGGTGTAAACTAAGTGCAAGTAAGATTTAGTTGAAGTGTTACTCTTTCTTTCATACTGCAATAATGTCATTTCCTTAAAATCAAAGAAAATATTTAGCCACCCAAATAATCAAAGACACAAACTACTGAAGTGTTGGATCTGCTCGCAGTTTAAGAGTCAAACCCATCACCAAGGCCGTATCTTGTGCCCAGCTCCTGACTGATTTCACAGGAGCCTTATCTTTCACCATAACCAAGTGAAGTATGCTTTCTTACATTACTATGAGTTTGTTATTACCAAGAATGTCTCGGGGCAGCTACTCTCTCTCTTTCCTGTTCCTTGTGTGATATGTTAGGAACCTGGTGTGGGCAATTCATTGGTGGAGAGAGTAATTCGAGGTAATAATGACCTTTGCTCTTGGAATTGTAAAACTGAAAAACATGATGAGTAAGTAATTAAAATAAGATGTACACCATCTGGTCACGGACCTGCACCTGTGAGAAGATGTCTACTAATCTGAGCTCACCCACGTTCTATATAAATGGTGGCCAACTCAGCTTCCAGGAAAGAGAAAAGACGGAGAAGCAGCAGCCTCTGTGGAGTCCATATTCTCAGCCTGGAGGGCCTCAGGTTGCAAAACAGCTCCCTTCCCCTGTACCTGAAGTTCTTCCTTTTAGCAAGGCAGGAACCTTTAGGGTCTGTGCTCTGTAAAGACAGGGGCAACTGTTTAGCATTGTGACCTGTAGGAAAGGGAATGCTTAGAAGATTTTTACTTAGAATCTGGAAACCATTTCAGTAGCATCTGCGTTTCCAAATCTGCATTCTGGGTGAACAGGAAAGGGGAATGTGCTATGTATCTCTGAGCTAAATCCATTGGGAATAATTGTGTGTAGATGGTCTATTTTTCACTATTGAGATGTTGTTAATATCATGGGCCCTTTTTTGCTGGTGAGCTCACTTTTGGTTCTATGTGCTTTAGGGTTTAACATATGAAGGCTTTTGATCATTATGCCTAAATTAATTTTAAAAGGTGGGGATCCAGGCATAGTGGTGCATGCCTGTAATCCCAGCATTTGAGAAGCTGAGGCAGGGGGCTGGGGATATAGCTCAGTGGAATAAGCGCCTGCCTAGCAAGCGCAGGGTCCTGAGTTCGATCCCCAGTACCGCCAAAAAAAAAAAAAAAGAAAACTTTAGGGGGTGGGGATATAGCTCAGTGGAATAAGCGCCTGCCTAGCAAGTGCAGGGTCCTGAGTTCGATCCCCAGTACCGCAAAAAAAAAAAAAAAAGAGAGGCTGAGGCAGTAGGATCATTGTGAGTTTGAGGCCAGCCTAGGCTACAATGTGAGCTCAGCACCAGCCTGAACTGGATAGTGAGACCCTGTCTCAAAAAAACAAAAATAACATCCTCTAAAAAAATTAAAATACAATAAAATAAAAAGGGAGGAGCATTAAAAGGATTCTAAGAGTATCTTCGGTATTGTTAGCACAAATTTTTGTCTGTTTCTGGCCAGTCAGACTTTATCTCTGTTACAGTAATTGTTAAAAACAGATTAGGCAAATATAACTGGGATGAATAAATATATATTTTATATAAAGTCATTTCGAAGTTGGAATACTGAAACATCAATTTGTAAATGGACATCTGAGTACAATATGTTTGGGTCAAATATTGTTGTACAGAAAAGTAATTTACATATGTTAGACATCGTGTGAAGATTGTTTCAAAATGTAAATTTAAGGAAGGAAACAAGGCAGAAAGGAACCAGTCACTAGAGAAGATATGAGAAAATGCATATGAGACTATATCTTAGTTAAGGTATGGTACGGAGAAAGGAGGACTGAGGCAGGCTGAGCATCACACTCACGCGCTGGGCAGGGGTCCCCAAGGAGGAGGGGGACCAGATGGGAGTGTTAGGGAAGCGCATCCCTCCCGCCAGGCCCTGCGAAGGGCGGGACGTTGGGAAAAAGATGCAGAAGACGAAGGATCCCCGGGGATGAGCTCCTCCTGACTTGTAGACTTTGCTTTACATGTTTTTAATGAGAAGCAAAACTGGAAAAAGCAAGAAGACCCTCTGTTGTGCACTGGACAAATAGATCATTTTCTTCTTACTCGAGATAGGATTTGCTTCTTATCTAGGACTATTGTCCTGCTGTTTGAAAAGAAATAAGAGAATCTTACCAAACATTTCAGAGCCTATGTTTTACTGTAGTCTATGTTTTCATTTGGTATACACATTTTCCTGGAGATGTTATACACTGTGAGTTTTATTTTTCTCCTTAGGAAATAAAAATGATGAGGCTGGAACACCCTGGTGTCTAAAATTCTCAAACATGAATACTATTATTGAATGCAATAGATGATATTAACAGGGGGCTATTGACAGTGAACACACTGTTGTATTTTAATGTCAATAAACTAAACATCAGTTTTCTGTGAAACCTTAAAACCAAGAAAATTCTGTTGTTGGCCAGGAAGCTGATCCAAGCCTAATCTATGGTTACTTAATTGAATAAAACAAGAACTCCCTTTGGTGTCCTTTATATGTTCATATAATTTTAAATATACTTATATAAAAATATCAGTTTTAGTCATTAACACTGAATATGAATTTTTTAAAAAGTTAAATTTATTTTCTTGGTTTTCAGGAAGGAAACAAGACAGAATATTAATGTGCCAATGTAAGCCTGAATTATAATACTATATTAGCAAATTTTGGCCTATAACATAGTTTACAATTTTTTTCCACATATATAACAACTTGATATCATGGATTATCCATATTTTTTAATTTAGGAAATTCTCTTAATTATGCTTCCTTCTTTAAGTATCTGCAACCACATTTTGAAGTAATACCATTTGAAACATTTCTCTCATCTCTAGAAGTTTAAAACAGCACTAGAAGCAACTAATATTCATTTGATTGCTTCTCTTAGGAAAAATGTTTCATGAGTCTTACAAATATGTAAATAAGCTTACTGCTCATTAACAATGAAAATATTAGAATTATTCTAATATGTGTTTTATCTCTTAATCATTAAGAAAGATAAATGTTCCATTAATTTATAAAATGCTTAAATAAGAACTATTACTACCTAGGAGACATTCTGGTATAGTAGTATCACTGAAACTAAATTGTCCAAGAAAACATTTAAGGACATACTAATGTGAAAAGAGATGTGAATACCATCTGTGAAATACTTTAATTAGTCATAAATACATGTGGAAATGATAAATAATATACATCTTTTTGTGCATAAATAATATTTAGCCAGTAAATTTATCCATAAATTATATTATGCATCTTAGCACCACAAAATGTTTAGAGAGGGCTGAGATCACTAAATACACACCTGTGTATGGTAGGAAAAGCTACGAATTGAAATTCTGAAATAGCTCCCCTACTGCATAAGTTTTGTACTCAAACCTCAGTTATTAGAATCACCTGGAGACTAAATTAAAATGCAGATTAATGAACACTCCCTCCACGCTCCTCCCTGAGTCTGGAGAAGGGCCCAAGAATTTGCGTTTCGAATGAGGTACCAGGTGCTGCTGGAATAGAGACACCACTCAAGGGTTTTCACCCTCCTTGTGTATTAAGGTCATTCCCAGAACTTTTCCCAACTAAGTTCCTTATGTAATTTAGCAGGCAAAAGTCTGCCTCCCTGTGCATGTTTGAAAAGCAGCTACGTATTGAAGGAGGCAGGTCTACCTGTGTCTGCGCATCCCAGTGTATCCATACCAAGGATGCTGAAGGGCAAGGCCTGATCTTTCTGACAGCGGGAAGTTGTATGGTCACGTAGGGCAAGGCAAGCACAACATGGTGTTATATAATTATGTACTTCCTGGAAAAGGGGCTGACTTGTCTGTGCTTACTATAAAAGGTGCTAAGCCCTTTGCACTGGCTTCTTTAGTCCCAGCATAAATATAGTTCCTGTGTGACTTCCTCTGGGCCTGCTGTGCCATCCTTTTAGAACTTGGGAACATAGAACTTGGGAGCATCAGTGAAAACTGTTTATGCTGTTGTTGTGGTACTACTGAATCTCCCTGTGATGGCAGGTCTAGTCTTCCCTTCTTCTCTGAGGTTGGAGTCATTCCCTACAGACAATGGAATAGAAGAATGATACTGAAATAATTTACTGTTCTATAGAAGAAAAGAGACGAGTCCTATAAACCAGTTTTACTGATACAAGCAAACCAGAATGTACCAGTGAGCACTGCTAGCCTAAATGGGTTTGAAGCAGCACATCCAGAGTGCTGAACCTGTCAAATTACAGAATCAGGTCAATGGATAAAATGTGAAAGATGAGGGGTAGAATTGAAATAAGCAGTTTCAATTCTATCATGTTGTTTGCTCCCTATAGAGTGGGAGCCTAGTGTGCTCCCCTGGATACCATTTAAAAAAAAAATCTATGCAAAATTATGGGGTGCATTTGCTTGGTGTATCTCGATATTTACCCCCATCGCCTGTGCCGAGGTATCTGAGTTTAATAAGTCATGACAGAACCCACTCAAAGAGAATGGTTGCCTTAGGACAGATTAGTTTTTCAGTACCTCTACTATTTAACTTTCAACCACCATGTACTTATTCACCAGCTTTTAAAGAAATGAGATAATAAGAGTAGCTGGACTGTCCCATAATCTCATGCAGACCAAAGGCCTTAGCTTTAGTGAGAAACAAATGAGGCCGGGGGAGTGTAGAAGATACAACCTTCTATGGCTCTTTGTGGATAACAGTGCTAGAGTGGCTGTCTTATCTGGCTCTCTTGAGAGAATAAGCATTCAACTTGCCACTTAAGTGGGTATAAAACTATCAGTATCTGTGACGATGATGATAACCTTTTTGGAGCTTTCAGTGATATCAAACAGCCGGCTATAATGCAGGTGCCATAGGTTCACCACTGTTGATCTGACACCGTGCCACAGAGGCACTAGAAATGTCTTGTTATGCCACCAATGGGAAGGCCAAGAAATGGCATAAGCATTTCTCTTTTCAAATGTAGCTTGATGATATTAGGATAACTGGTACAATGACACCCATGAGATAAGAATTTTAGAGCGGAGCCTGAGTCACAGAGCAGCCAGGGATGCCTCATTACTTTGGAGCCCTTAGTAATCACGTCTCACTCCGGTCCTTATTGCTGCACACACTCATCTACAGTTGTAAGGGACAAGGAAATAACAGGAGGCACTCAGGTGAGTCAGCCAAATTGCATTCATATTCTTTCCCGCCTCATCTGTGAAAATCACCCTACTTAGTATAGTGATCAATGTCAATTATCTTGCTAACATGATAGCTTTCTCCTTGTTCCTTCCCAAATGCAAGGTGTCAGAATTGGTCTGGTGGGGTTGACGGCTTCCTTATATGCTCACATGTACATAACACATGTGTGTGTTGTGCTGGAGATTGAACGCAGGGCCTCCTCCCTGAGCTATAGCCCCAGGTAACCCCCTCCTTTTTTTCAACTTTGAGGCAAGGTCTTGGTAAGTTTCCCAGGCTGGCCCCAAACTTAAGATTGTCCCGTGCCAGTCTGATGGCTTATTTTTAATGCACTCTTGTTGTCGTGCCTTCAGTCCTGAAGAACAAAAAGTGTGATAACAAAGAGTTGACTCGCTTCCAAACAGCATTGAATTATTGGAAATACAGTGCATTATCATGTGAGCATGTCTGCCTCCGTTGTTGACAGCTTGGGTCTTGGGAAAAACAAAAGCTAATCAAACTTTACAAGCGGTAATTAGTAAGGATGAGCTGATACAATCTCCATCACTACAACTATGGTCATCTTATATGTCATTTACTATTTTGTGTGGCTAGTGACCAAAGACTGACTGATGGAAATAGCCAAAATATTGGAATAGTTATTCACTGTCTCCTCATAATGAATGTTTTCTGATGTGTGTTAATATATGACATTAAAATCTTCACATTTTGTTTCTATTGGCATATGTCTGCTAGTATGTTGCTACTCTACATTTTCTGGCTAATCTTTCAGTTGACAGAAAAACTCTTATTAGGAATCAGCATATAGTCTCATATTGGGCTCACTCTCTTTCAGAAAAAGTAACCATTTCAATTTGTCTACAGGGAATATTTTTCCCACTCTTAGATATTGCCATGGTATAATAATAATTCATTGTTAGGTGTCACATATATAATAAGCAGGTTTAGGAGAATCTAAGCTGAAGCACTTATTGTTTTTATCGGGTAATAAGGTAATACCTCATATTTCAGAGAAGTAAGTTGGTAGAAAAGTACAACAGGTAACTGGTGGGTGGCATGTACATCTCAGTTGCCTGCCCTTGTGGTCTACATAGCCCTGTGCGCCTCCTGAAGCTTGTTGGCAAACTTTTACCAGGCCATGTCTGGGCTGTCCAATTCAGGACTTGGTGGGTCTTCCAGAAGCCAACTCTTAGAAGGTGTTTCTAGGTGCCCTGTCACTAGGTGCTTATAAGTAAGAGCAGTAGTCTGTCTCTGGCAGAACCCAATAATAGGACTGAAGATAGATGCCAAAATTTGTGTGATTCTCAATTTTGCTCCAGAAATCTCAGAGGATGGTAATCTAATTCTGCATGTCTTTTTCCTGTGAGCTCTATGTTAAATTGTTTTCTACTGTTGCTACTTTTAACACATTATATAGTCTATTAGATCATATGGTCCACACTTCAGGTCTGACTACATCACAGCCTGGATTTGGAACGTAGTCTTTTCATGCTCTTGGGCCAACTGAAAATAGCAGTATTTCAGGCCACTGAGTTTGGAGCAGAGAAATATTCCTTGATATGTAATAAGTAGGCCTAAGTAGCCTAAAGTAGTCTACCAGACATTGTACTTCTTTATGGTAAGGTATCAAGGTGCAGAATTTGTCTTTTACTTTGGAACAGAGGGATCCCAGAGATTTCAGGATGAAACTTTGTCATGCAAGTCAGAGACTGGGAAGAAATGGGAAAAGAGAATTCTTTGTGGGGGAGGTTGTCTTATGTCATAGGCAGCTCTAACAGCATTCCATCCATGAAGATTTCGTGTCCTTCCGCTGCATTTGCTACTAGAGGAGCCTAACATCTCACAGGAATGGTCCCATTTTCATGGCCTCTAAAGACCAAGTTCCAGTTCTGCTTGTTGCTCCTTAGAATGTGGTGCAACAGAGCACTGCACCAAACTTACGTAAAAACTTCTGTTAAAACTGATTTGCCGTCAGTTATGCTAGTGGAATAAAGTCATCCGAACAGACTTTTCCCAAAGTTCCATACAGCGAGGAGGCTAAACCACCACCCACTCTGTGAACTTCTGTGGACTCACCTCAGTCCTTCAGGGATCAGCGCGCATCTGTCTCACGAGCTTGACCCTTTCTCCTTTGCTATAGTGTTCTGGGACCAAAATGATTGAGATTTTTATTTCTTTGCAGTTTAGTCGGAGATTTTTATTTCAGAGCTTGAGTTCTTATTACTGTAGTTTGGGTTTATTAAATTTCTATGATCCAATCAACAAAAAACCTCATTATATGAGAAAGGAAGGTGAAAATAATAAGAAGATCTTCTGAAAAATAAGTGGTTTTCAAGACAATTATCTTGAAATACTGGATATCAAAAAGTGAGCATATTTCTCCTCCTTTTTGTATTCCTATTATATATCCTATTTATTCCTGAAGCAAATGGTTGCTTCTGGCAGGCTACAAAATAATCCTGAGCAAAAAGAACATGAAATTGAAAAGTAAACTTTCAAAAAATTGATCTTCATTAGGCTCTCCCGACAACTGACCAAACAAAGGATTTTAAGTGCCAAATGAGAAAGGGATCAGGCTGGAAAGGGTAATCAGAGAAAGAGAAATATTTCCAAATGTGTATTAGCCAAGTGACTGAAGCCTACACATTTTAGCGTCCCTTTTGCAGTTCTTGACATGGTCTCATTGGCCACATGTAAGAACATGCCAAGGCAGGTGCTTAATGTCGGGAGCATTCTGTGACCTTTACGTACTCATGAGGTACGTACCCCGAGGGTCCCTGTGTCTGAATCTCGAGAATGGGTCCCCGTCACTCATGTTTCCCATGGCAGTTTTACCTTGATGAATGAGCCAGTTTCCAGGGTCTCCTTACTGTTCCAATATGCCTCCTTCTGTTCATAGATGTTCCTTTACTTTCTCCCATTTCTTTCTTTGATTCACTCTAAATTCCTTCTATATTTTTTATTACCAAAACCTCTTCCTAGCTTACTCTCTAGGCTCTCAAATATTAAAAAAAAAAATCCATGGTATATTTTTCACCTATTTCCATTACTGGATAAAGGTGACATAGAGCCTTAGATCCTGAGCTCAGAGAAACTAGAAAAGTTCCCCCTCACCTGATCCGACTTTCAAGGGAAAAATGAACTTGTTATTTGTACATCTAAAAATAAAATGGATACTAATGAAAAAAATAGCAAAAGTTTCCTGCTAACTCTGTTATTGCTGGAGGAGTATGAGATGGTGCTTATGATAGTTTTTATTTTATTTGGATTTTATTGAATATTGACAGGTTCTGATTATACATATATGTGGAGTCCAAAGTGATGCATATATGGCACAGTGATTTCATTATAATCATCCTGTCATATGCTTCCATTAACATGCCCATTCCTCATATACTTATATAGTCCTTGCATATAACTGACTAGGTGAATGAATGAAAAAATTGTGGTAAATCTATATAATTGAATATTATTTAACTTTGAAAAAGCAGGAAATTCAATCCCTGCCAGTGATTGAATGTGAAGGACAATATGCTAAGTGAAATTGTCGAGATACTTCGTGCTCTCACTCATACATGGAATCCAAAACAATGGAATTCAGAGAAGCAGAGATTAGAATGACAATTACCAGAGCTGATGTGTAGGACTGTGCTAGTCAGCGGGGTCAACTTAACCCAAAATATAAATCCTGATTTTGCACCACTAGGGTGCAAGTTTACTGAAATACAAATTATTTTTATCAGTTCCAATCCATTTCTTTGAATTTAATTTGCTCTTAATGGAATTTGGTCATTGGAGTGCTTAGAAATGTCTCCAACCAAACGGTAAATCCTTACTGTATCCAGAGGATGTCTGCACCCTCCCATCCATCCACTCAGGTAGTAGGAGTGGGAATCCATCTCCCTTTCTGGTTGACTTCGTTCTTCACTGTGAGGCTCTATTTTCTTCTGTCTAGTCTCTGGAATTTCGTACTTTGTTTCTATCTCCTAGTGCCTAAGTTTTCTCCTTCGATTGAATCCCTGCCAACTTTGGTACTTTCTTTCAAAGTTATTAAAATCCTGCCTTTTGGTGAAGGATAGAGAATTTTCACAGGTGCACCTAATAATCTTTGCTGTTTATGTTTCGCTTAATCTGCTCACCCGTTTTTTTCCCTCCTGACTTGGACAACTTACTTGGAATATGGACCTAGGCTGCTATCTTCATTGCCTATGATATCTCCAGTCCATCCTAAATATATAAAGTTAGAAGCGGGAAATAATTCTCTTCTCCAAATAGCAGTTTGGCAATTGAACCTCAACCTCAGTGATTCATTTGAACGTCTCCTATCATGAACAACAGTTTAGCAATCTGTGGAGCTGATTGCTTTCCTATAGCACAAGACTATTAGTCTCAGAACTTAGCTGAGCATAAGAAGAAAAATGGGACAAGCATATGTGTTTGCCCGGGGCAGGGCACTACCCTTCATATTAGACCATAAGTCTGCTACTCGTGACACTGCCGCACAGCAGAGCCTACGAGGCCATGCAGGAATTGAAACGTCTGCACTGGCCTCACTCTTCCGTGTCTCGCCACCAAAGCACAAGCTTAGAAAGGTTTCCTCGACAACTTTTCTTTCCATTTTTGCCTGTCAACAAATGTTTTTAAGCCCATACACTATTCAAAATGTCTTGCATTTTCTATACCAAGAAGAGCATCACATATAACATCATTTCTTCCTGATGAAATAAACAAAACATAATAAAGGTACACTAACTTCACTTTACCAGGTACCAGAACAGTCCTTCAACCTCCTATGTAATTTGAGAAAGCCAAATATCTATACAACAGATGTTATAATGCAGAGTTGCATGTGAAATATTTCAGCAATAATATGTGTGAAATTTCATTGCATTGTGTTAGAATTACAAGAAATGGCATTTCATAAATGGTTACTCTTATAGAAAAGCGTTTTTCTTCAACACGCTGAAAATACCTTTCTCACTAGGGCTATCCGGGTTTCACTTCAGGTGATACCCATCCTTTTCCCTAAAGCAAGTGTAGTGCTCTGTAGCCAAACTGCATGTAATAAATTCAGGTGCTGTTACTCCAAACTTCTGTACTTCTGAAAAAGGACTTGTGATGGTTCGTATCTAAATGTCCCCCAAGCCCTAATGTGGGCACAGGTAGGGCTTTTCTGCAGGGGCTGAATCTAGAGTGTGTGATTCTGGGATTAAGGGTGTGTGATCAGTCAACTGATTGTTTGGCACTGCCCTAATCGAGGGACCCTAGATAGAGTCCAAAAGGGGCAGAAAAAGGCTCCTAAAGCCTGGTGCTTATTTGCTTTGCTACCATCTGCATGCCATGCACTGTTTCTCCTCTATGATGCCCCTCTGCCGTGCCACCACGTGTTGGAGCCAGCCAATTATAGAATGAAACCTGTACACACTGTGAGGGAAAGAAACCTTTACCCCTTTAGCTTTGGGGATCAGGTACTTTCTCTCAGTAAGGAGAAGTGTAACTCAGACTTGTTCTTTGCATTAGTTTACTGTAAGTGTATAATAATTTTGTCTCCTCAAGAGACCATGAAAATTAGATGAATTTATATAAGAATTAACACAGCCAGTGTCTGACAAATATTAATTTATATTTAATATCTGTTAGCTCTTTTCATAACTCCCTCTCTATCATTCAATCATGAAAATGTTCATTTAACGATCAAGTCACAGCCGGCTATGTAGGGGGTTAATGGTAGAAGAGCTCTCCCATGTTTGAGGGCATTCTCTGGGAAATGAGTGGTCTGAGAGGGCAGAAAGAGTGGGAAAGGGTGCTCAGATTTTAGAAGAATATTTACACATTATACACTCTTAAACTATGTCAGATATTTTGTATACTTTCTCTGATTTTGTCCTTAGATGCAGTTACTGCCTTAGTTTAGTTAGTAGTGCCACAGCAGAAGTTAGAATGAGCTATCTTACCAGTGAACATAATGCTTCGGAAGAGAAGGAAAGGGGAGGAGCAGAAAAACATGTAGGTACTTTTACCCAGGAGTTTATACAGTAAAAGCTAATTTAACCAAGTTTATTAGATAGTTGTCTAAAGTTTCACTTTGTCCATATACACACTACTACGTACCCCTCCTGGTGTCAACAAACCACTGATGATATCACACGGAGCCTCTTGGGGTTAGATGTTATATATAGTATAAACGTTTTATTTTGTATGTTGTCAAATCCTTTGATTATTTTGTCTTTATAACAGCTTTGAAAGAGTTATTAGGGTATGGCTATTAATGTAGACTTTTTAAGATACTTTATAAATTGGCCTGTGGAAAATACAATGAATCTTCCTTAAGGTACCTTTTCAGTTATAAGTGTATCAGACATAAATTAAAATGTTAATGAGGATCTTGCCCTTTAATTTTAGGTGATGACCTTTATTATAAATTAATTTATCTCTGAAGTAAGTTTTTCAAAGTTAAAGGAAATATTAAAATGTTCTAATTATGAAAGACTAATAAGCCTCAAATATCATGTCAGGTGAAATATTGTTTTTAATTTATCATCTCCTCACATTTAACATTCCAGAAGGTATGTTATCTACTTACAATTGTTTCTTGATGAGAAGTTTATTAAACAACTGCTTAACTTTTTCTCCTCATATTTTTTTTTATTTTAGAAACATAAAAGTACAAAAACATATTGACAAACAGACACCCATTATCATAGAAAATAGTACAATCACAACTAATCTATAGACAAGGTGATATGGTCTCAACAGTTGTTGTTGCTTTATCCATTGATATCTTCGAATTGTAGATGTATGGACCCATATACAGACATGCAAATTTAGTCAGACA
>PVLD010027870.1:0-20158 GCA_004027595.1 Dinomys branickii
CAGCTCTTTCAACATTATATCTTATTCTTTTCCAATTATCAATATCCATAGTACCCTCCTCTGGAAACCAGGGATTCCATTCTTTAACCACTTTTAAACACATTTCTAAATCAGAAGTAGATATAACCACCCCATAGACAGCCAAAGAGTGTTTAAGAATTTTTATGAAAGGAGTAGAAATAGATTGTCCCATTTCCCCATAATAAAAGACACTCACCCTTCCTGAACTTTGATCTTCAGGGTCCCTGTTTCGGGCGCCACTTGTCCCGGAGTGTTTGAGACCCATTGGCTCTGCATCCCCTGTGTCCCGGAGTGTTTGAGACCCTTACCCAGGGCCCCCGTCGCACTAGACGACGACAAGTATGTACTTTTAAAATTCTACCTAGTGAATTTCTGTGTGCCTCTTGCTGATGCATCCTGACCCTTCTTTTTCTTGATGGAAGGCAGCGAACCTGCAACCCATCACATGGGTGGGGTGAGTCCAGGTTCCCTGTGCCCACTCTGGGGACAGATGACAGGGCCAGCTCTTTCCCCACAGTTGCTGGGCTGAGGGCAGGGGTAGAAGAGGCAGCTTCGTGGGGAGCACTTCAGGCTGGATCTGGTCCTCACCCCAGACAAGATGCCTGAGTGTGGCCTCTGAGGACGTGCAGCTCTCACATTTCTGGACTGAGATTGTTCAGAGAGCGAAGGGGCCACCACCACAGAGAAAGCACAGCGAGTCCTGTTGGGCCAGCAGAGGGGAATCGCAGCCATGTGTGACAGAACCCCAGGCACCACGTGTCACACCTGGAAGTGCCCAGTCCTGCTCTGTGTTCTTCACAGCCAGGCCACCCACCAAGCCTGACCCGGGGCGGCGCTCATGGCACCAGATAGGTCCCTGCCCCCTCATGGGGTAGGCTTGCTGACTTATGTCATGGAAAAGCATTTCAAGATGTGCCAGCGAGAGGCACAGAAAGGTTTATTAAGCAAAAGGAAATACCTTCCAGAAGGGAGTATGAGCCCTCAAAGAGGCACATCATGGTCTGGAGCTGGAGGGTTTGTGAGGTCTTGGAGGTGTCCTCTGGAGGATTGTCTAGGATGCACATTTCGACTATCTCTGTTACCCGCTTGGTGGGCCAGGTTAAGACGCAGGGGCTGAACCCCCACCCTGCGGCCTACAGTCAGCAGGGACCAGAGCGCTGATCCTGTTCCCCTCTCCCAACAGGAGCAAGGACACCCTGGTTTGGAGAGTCACAGCTGTTTTGGGGGAGCAGACACAACCACTGGTGCAGGGAGGGCACCTCAAAATCCCATAGGTCCTAAAGCTAGGGGGAGAAAATCGTGACTGATTGGATCTCAAGACTGCAGATTTGGGAGAGAAACCATTCCTTCAAAGATAGGAGCTGGTGCCAGGCATGGTAGCGCACGCCTGTAACCCCAGCACTCAGGAGGCTGAAGCGGGAGGATTTGTTGTGAGTTCAAGACCCTCCTGGGCTAAGAAGTGAGTTCAAGTCCAGCCTGAACTACATAGTGAGACTCTGTCTCAAAAAAGACAGGAGCTGAGGACATAGCTCAGCAGCACAAGCACCTGCCTGGCAAGTAAAAGGTCCTCAGTTCCATTCCTGACAGCGCCCCCCAAAAAAGTCAGGATTTTTTTTCTGTGACTAACAGGTTTTTTTTCCTGTTTTGTATTATTTTAATCTTTCCTTCATTGGCGCTTTAGGGTTTTTCCTCACCTTTTTCCTCCTTTAGCCTCTTTTCTTCCCTTTCAGCGTTCCTCTCTTCCTTATCTTCCTCTAATTGCCTGTTTTTGCCCTCTTTGTCTTTTTCTTCTTTTGTGCGTTTGTCTTTCCTGCCGCTGCTCTCTGACTCGGTTTCCTTTTCCTCCTCAGCGGGACCGGATCTCACTTTCCTCTCCCGCCGCTGCGCTGGTGCGCAGTAACCTCCCGCCTGGCCCACACCGGCGGTGCTGCAGCCTCCACAGAGCCCCCGGCTTTCTGTGTTCTTCCCAGATGCCAAACCTGAGAACTTCAAAATATAATAAATGAATTCACTGTAACTATCAGGTTAATTACAAAAATAATCTTTTAACGAAAGACATGGAGTTTTTGAGAAGACTTACCTAACAGGAGACTCTGAGAGTACATATTCTGGGAGCCGGAAACACGGCGATCACAAGTTCAAGCCTAGCTTAGGCAAATTTGCAATTTAGCAAAATCCTGTCTCAAAAGTTTACAAATAGCGAAAGGGCCAGGGATGTACCTCAGTGTGAAAGTGTACACATCTGAAGATAAAGTGGATTTGCATTGTACTGCGACATTTGGGTGTGGTCCAGATATAAATCCACTGTTTAAGGACTTGAGAATGATGGGGTTATTTAATTGCACATTTTTTTCTATTAGGTGTCACTGCTGTAATGTGTGGCGTGTCCATAGCCGCTTTCATCCCACGGCATCTCAAATGTGCCCCCACAGCCCCCTGTGTGGTCTTTCAGCACTGCTTGGTTCTTCTTCCTCCAGAAATGGCTTCTCTGCACTGTCCTCAAAAACTCCGGATGAAGGTGACTTGAGGAAGCTCAGTGCCTGGCAGGCAGTGGCAGACACCAATGCAGAGGGGTCAAACCTGAGACCAGTCAGCCAGTCAGGCTGTCCAGGTCTGGGCAAAGCTCCGGCAGCTACTGTGGCGAAAGTTCTGGTGTCACAGCCGTTGCTGAGAGGGAAGAGGGACCCATCCTAGGGGCTGAGTACGCAGTGTCCCTGATAGGCTGAGCGGAGGCAGGCCAAATCCAGGGGCCCTGGCCAAACGGAGACGTGTGTGGAAGGTCTGGGACAGCGGGGCAGACCCTGCTTTCTGCCCCAGGGCACCGTGCTCCTGAGCAGCCGGCTGCTGACTTGCTGTAAAAACCTCTGGCCTCGGCAGATGAGCTCCCCAGGAGGTCTTCCTCTGTGGGGCAGGGGAAAAGCTTGTCATGGGCAAAGCCAACCCCCCCATAGTCAGGACCCAGCAGCCTCAGAACCTGCTTGTGCACTTCATTTGGAAAGAAGTATTTTTTTGGGGGGGGAACTTCCAGAGTAGGACATGCTTGATAACAGCCCTGGACACTTAGGAGGTGATTCCTGTGTGTCCCACTGTCTTTGCTCATTAAATGTACCCAGGACACTGAGGAAGACATTATTGTTCATCCTGTCTTACGTTCGAGGAGACAGAGGCAGAAACAAGGTTTGCCTAAGTCTGAGTGGGACTCAGACCCCGCCTCTGACTCAGCCTGGACTCTTACCCAGCAGGCTGCATGGCGGAGATGTGGCCGGAAGGAAACAGTGACAGAGTGTAAGTCATGGACCAGGTGGTGCCAAGGGAGACTATGAGTAACGCTACAAAAGAGAACTGCACACAGGGACCGGAGGAACCCAGGAAGACAGTGCACTGCCCAGGGAGGAGAGGCCGCGAGGACCGGGGAAAGTCCCCCACATGATGGCGTCAGGCAGCACCAGAGTGTAGCCAGCTTCTCCCTGTGCTGTGATCTGGGTCCCTGTTTGGGGGCAACAGTTGGAAGCCTGAAAAACAGCAAGGAGCCAGCCATGGGGAATGACCGGAAGTATGTTTACTGGAAAGAGTGGAAAAGCTCCCCACTTATCAGCGAAGGGTTCCGTAAGGCAGAAACCGTGGCCAGTTAGGTCCACCGGC
Source organism: Dinomys branickii (assembly GCA_004027595.1). NCBI lineage: Eukaryota > Metazoa > Chordata > Mammalia > Rodentia > Dinomyidae > Dinomys > Dinomys branickii. Next base: position 3,664 of record PVLD010027870.1, read on the forward strand.
CTTTTATACAGATTTTGGACCGGGACAGAAGGCGGGGTCATTCCCGGTTGCTGATAGGCCTTCTGTGTCTAGAAAGCAGGCTGTTCTGTCTGTTTTCCTTCCTCCAGAGCTTCTCCCATTCGTTTATGGACTGTTCTTTGGCAATTGCATTCCATTAGGACCTGATAATCAGTTGATTTAAGTTAATTATTTTGGTCTTTTGTTTGTAATTCACTTAAGCCCTGGCTTTTAGTTTATATCAGGTTAACTATTGAGGACCTGATCTGATTTTCTTTTCCCTCCTGGCTTCAAGAGAACCACCCAGCAGGCATGCAGAGGTGGCCCTCCTGCTTTCTGCCTGCATTTCCAAGGCACGCGCCTCCTTTCACCTCCCCATGAAGGGACATCTTGCCCCTCCTACCTCTGGCTCCCCCCACCTCCCCCACTTCCTAGAGGCAATGGTTCACTCTCCTTCCACAGCCACAGGCTTTCAGTCTGCTCCTAACAGGATGCAGGGGAAAGACCTGGATTACATGGTAACCCCGAACTATCCCTTAAGTTCCTTGGTTACTTGTGCCCTCAATGAATGAATTCAGTCAAAACACATAGGTGGTTATGCAGAAGTCTAGGCAGAGTTTATTGTAAAATAGCCGTAGAGTTACACCTTCCTGGGAGAAGGCGGGCGGTGCCAGGAAGGTGTGCAGTGTAAGTTTCAATGCATTTTTATGCACCTGCAAGTCACTCTTGGGGTCCAAGGAACTGGGGTAATTATGATGCTTATCACATTTTACTTAGGAATTGCAAAATGTCTCTCTCCCCTTTCTAGATGGTCACTATTTCCTCAGTGGCTTTAATGACTAGAAACTGACAAAAGTTCTTAAACCAGGTACCAGCCTAAGGCAGGAGGGTCTTTGAAGAACATTTTCTTCCCTGATATTACTGGGCCGTGGGCTATGGCAGCCAGGAATGCAGTGTGCCTTGCCCTGCTGTGGAGAGCACGTGGCCAGACATCAGAAGGAATGCACACAATGTGTAACCTGCAAAATTTCATCATGCTCTGTGGGATCACCTTAAGTCTGAGACCTAAGAAATGGTCATGAATATATTACACATTGACAACTTTGTTTCTTTACTTAACTGGAAGCATGTGCTATTTTGAATCCACTCCTTCAGTCCCTCAGGTCTGCTAATGTCTGACTGCCTAACAATACCTCAAAACCTGAGTGTTTTCTCTTCTTGACAGTCAATTCTGCCAGGCCTTGATGGGGAGGGTTCCGTGAAAGCAGCAGGGCCTGCCCTGAGCATTGTCAGGGTGTCTTGGGGACTGCCCCTCCTTTCCTTTCCTGGCTCCCTCACCGGGCCAGGCCTTTTCCTTTCTTTCTCTGAGTTCCTTAAAGTCAGTATCTGCTTTTCAGCACTATCATTACTTACAGAAAAGGTTTTGGTTAATGACCTGGTTATTTCTCTCATTTTGAAAGGCCCACGCTAAGAAAGTTTTTACCCAGAAAGGTTGCTCAATGCATATATATTGTAGGGTGCATTGGCGCATGCCTGTAAGCCCAGCACTCAGGAAGATGAGGCAGGAGGATTGCTGCAAGTTCAAGACCAACCTGGGCCACAGAGTGAGCTCAAGTTCATTCTCAACTACATAGCCAGACTCTGTCTCAAAATACCAAACAAACAAACAAAAACAAAAAACCCATAAAATCAAATAAGTTTAGAAAAATACACACACCCACACACACATGCATATTTTGGATGGATGGATGGATGGATGGATAGATGGACAGATGGTTGGAAAAAATGAGCCTATCTGGAAAGAATCTTGGGAAAGCTTTTTCATGCCTGGGCCCAGGCTTGCCCTTGTTCTGCATTTGGCGGGCCTCACATCTAAGATTTTCTGTAGTACAGAGAGGGTTGCTGGAGTTAGTCAGGCTGGACCCTGAGTAGTGACCGAGACCACCAGGACAGGCAGGATTGAAGCAAACAGTGACAACTTTGCTTCAGGCTGGGTGCAGCCTGGCCAAGGGTGAAACAGCCATTGGCCCTGAACAAAGGAAGGGGCCACTTTATAGACCATTTCAGGTATGGGAGGGGAAAGTTCTACTGAGGAAGGTGGGAACTTCAAGTTTCTCAGGAGTGATTTGTGGGTCTGGTGCCTCTGGGGGAAGGAAGTGTAGCAGGACATCACCTGCTGCTAATCTACAGTATGGCTTTCTGTAGACTCGCGAGGTTTCCCATGAGCCTGAGAACTAGGCCTGGGAATCATCCTGATAAGCATTTACCTTAGTCTCTCGAGCAGAGCAAGGGGCTTTCTGTCTGAATGGACTGGTTGTCTGTCAGAGTTTTTCCTCTTCACATTGGGCAGGGTACAGTGTGGGAACCTAACAGTTACAAAAACTGTGAAGTTTGTCTAAAAGTGTCTGCTGTGTACATACTGCACAGCAACCTAATTTGTGTGACCAGACTGTAACCTTCTCTCATAACAATTCATTGAGCTTCCACCAAGCAGACAGCCAACTGTTCAAAATTCATTCAAAAGCAGGGCCTGGTGGCACACACTTGTAATCCCAGCATTCTTGGGAGGCTGAGGCAAGAAGATCACAAATTGGAGCCCAGCCTAGGAAATTTAGCGACATCCTGTATCAAAAATAAAAAATAAAATGAAGGGGCTGAGGATGTAGCTCATATGAAGGCCCTCTGTTCAACCTGCGGTACTACAGAAAAAGACATGGAATAAGGCAGATGTGAGTGGCAACCAGCTGAGCTTTCTGAACCTCACTTCCACGTCCCAGAAGTCCCTTCTGTTTCTCTGGCTGCAGCCATCAGCTGCCCGAGTGGTACCTGTGCTGCCAGAGTGAGCATAAGAGCCTGCCTACGTGGACTCAGACCTTGTAACCATTTCTTGGTCTAGACTGCTGCTCAGCTCTACATTTGCAAATGAAGCCAATTACAAAAGCAGGGGTACAAGGCCAGTGGTTAAGTGCTTGCCCAGCATGTATGACGCTCTGGCTTTGATCCAGGGCTCCAAAAGAAAAAAGAAAAAAAAATCTGCAGAAGTAGATACGTTGTAATTTTTGTCTTGAAAGACGAAAGAGGTCACAGACTATCCCAGGACTAAACCATCCCATGCCCTGGAGTGGAGCCAGAAGAAGCAGCTTTTAGACCGGCCACGTCTCCACCTTGGCCACCGGCCAAGGCCTCATTGCTGAATATCTGCTTTCTTCTCTAAACTCAGAATTTCTGCCACTGCTGCTGCTTTTCCCTTCCTTTATTTATCTTTCCTCAATCCTATAGCTTTGGCCTCTCTAGTTTCTAGTCCTGTAAGATTACAGTGCAGAGGCCAAAGCAGGAGGATGGCAGCAAGTTCAAGGCCAACTTAGGCTACATAGTGAGTTCAAGGCCAGCCAGAAATCCATAGTGAGATTCTGTCTCAAAAACAAACAAATACAACCTGCCAAGCTTCCTCAAGGCCCTAACTACTTCTTAGCATTGCCCCATCCTTCAGTGACAGTCACTGTGACATCTACCTTTCTCCATAGTCCCGAAATTAAATGCCTGTCTTAGACCAAAAAGCCTCAGGATATCAGGGACAAACCCTGGGTGAACTGACAAAGCCAGGTTTGCTGGCCTGGTCTAAAGGAGCCGTTGCGACTTCTGAGGAGCCCTGAGGTGTGTCACTAAAAGGAAGAGGTGATTATTTTAGAAGGTCAGGGAAGGGTGGCTTTTGGGTGACATTTAAGCGATCAGCAGCTCATGTGGGTGCCAGCAAAGTGAAGCTGGCTGTGAAGGGGTCAGTGTTAGGTCTGGGCTGCAAAGTAAGTCCAAGATCCTCGCTCCCTGTAATCTCCAAAGTCAGAGCAGATCTAGAATGTTGAATGCAGAAACCATTCTGAAAAAATACACACCTGGGCTAAATGAAGCCCACCTCCCTGTGTCAAAGTGGCTTAGATCCTCCAAGCAATTGGCGGATGTTCCATTATTACTGATACAATTTCTTTTTCTTTTTTCGTCTTTTTGAGACAGGGTCTCACTATGCAGCTCAGGCTGGCCTTGAGCTCACTGTGTAGCCCAGGCTGGCTGTCTCAAATTCACAACAATCTTCCTGCCTCAGCCCCCAGAGTGCTGTGATTACAGGAACATACCACGTCATCCCTCATCCAACTTGCCTTTGAATTTTAATAAAAGATAACGACAACATGTGGCCCTCTAAAGATATTCATGGTAAAGCCAGGTGTGGTAGCACCTACCTATAATCCCAGCTCTTGGGAGGCTGAGGCAGGAGGATCAATTGGGAGTTCGAGACAAGCTGGCTTTACAAAGTGAGTTCAAGGCCAGCTTGAACTGCATAGTGAGACCCCGGCTCAAAAAAAGACCAAAAAAAAAAAAAAAAAAAAAAAAAGAGATGGAGAGAGAGAGAGAGAGAGAGAGAGAGAGAGTGTCACTACTGTCACTAAATCTTCCAGTCTGGACTCAAACTTCTGCAATCCTCCCACCAGCTCTAGGATTACAGACATGTACCACTGGCTGTTCTTAGTACCTCAGAAAAAGCAGGCTGCAGAGACAAGGCATCTGGGGCCTCCTGGCCACCCCTCTGGAGAGCTCAGCTTACCCTTCCGATGTAAGCCAGTTAAGTGGACAGCCGAAGGCCCTGAGCGATGGCCAGAATGAGAGTTGACGGCCAGGAGAGTGGAAGGTGCCCAGAGGTGGAAATTCATCTTCAGAGACAAGATTCTGTCATTTATTTAAATTTAGGTAGCAGTTTATTTGTTTTGCAACTAATTCAGTTTGTGACCAGAATTGTAGAAAGAATTAATTGATTTGAGACAGGGTCAGATGAAGATGTCAGGGCTGGTCTCAAACTTGGGACACTGCTGCCTCAACCTCATGGGTAGCTCAGGTCACAGTCAGGTCCCACTGGGTGGGGCTTATATGCTAGTTTTGTTCCCCTGTTGTTTCTAAGGAATTTTTTTTCCACTAACAGGTTTATTGAGCTATTTTGTTATTATACAATTCCCTCATGAAGTATAAAATCCAATGATTTTTAGTATTATTCACAGATATATACAATCTACACCAGTTTTAGAACATTTTTATCACCTCCCTGAAAAAAATAACATTTAGCTGTAAATCCACCAAAATCTAGTTCCCAGCTGTAGGTACCCACTCTTCTAATTTCTGCCTCTCTGGAGTTCCTTGTTCTAGACATTTCATATGGATTGGTTGCATGATGTGTGTGTGTGTGTGTGAGAGAGAGAGAGACAGAGAGAGAGATAGAAAAAGAGAGAGAGAAAGAGAGAGAGAGAGAGAGGGAAGGGTATTACCTTCTTTCACCTAGAAGGATGCATTCAAGATACATCCATGCGGCAGTATGGATCGGCGGTTCATTTCTTTGTGACTGACTAATATCTCACTGTGTGGATATACTTCATTCTGCTTATACAGCAGTCACTGATGAACATTAGGGTTACTTCTGCCTTAGAACTATTATACATAATACTGCTTTGAGCATTCCTTACTAATTTTTGCATGGACATATGCTTTTTATCTCCCTTGAATAAACACCAGGACAAAAGTTGTCACATCATATACAGCGTGGTCCAAAAGTATGGTGAATGTCGAAATTAAAAATAAAAAAAGTATTACAGTAAAAGACACATTGCCATTCATCTCCCTCAAGATACTGCCTCTCACTTTGAACACACTTATCCCACTTTTCTTCCCCTTTTCTTAAGCAATTCTAGAAGTCCTCTTATGTGAACACCTTTTGGAGGGTCCCTTAATTCCTGAATTGATTTAAAACAATTATAGCAATTTTCTGCCAAATACAAACATTGTTGTGTGTCTTCTGCACCCGTTCACTGGCTCTTCTTGAAAGCTGAAATGATATCAAGGCAGATATAGCAACACAGCTAATGAAAATAGTCATGAAAGAGGACTTCCAGGAATGCTCCAGAATGTGACAAGACTGATGGAATGTGTCTGAAGCAAGGGGGAGTGTTTTGAGGGGAGTTAATCAGTGTACCTTTCACTATAATAAATGTTTAAAATTTAAACATTCACTGTATGTTTTGATCACATTTTGTACACTAATTCCATGCTTGATAATATGAGCAACTGCTACACTGTTTTCTAAAGGTTTGGCCATTTACACTGCTCCTGTGCTGCCATGTGTGGCTAAGTATGAGGGTTTTGAGATCTTCACATCCTCCATATTTGTATTGTCTGATTTTTTAAATTCCCACCATTCTAGGTGGGTGTGAAGTAGTATCTCATTGAGGTTTTGATTTGCATTTCCAGATATCTAAGGTTTATTGAGTGTCTTTTCATATGTTTATTAACTATTTATATACTTTTCATGGGGAAATGTCTATTTGAATACTTTGGCCATTTTAAAGTGATTTCTTGACTTTAAATTACCAAGTCTTCAGAATTCTTGATATAGTATGAATTCAAGTCCATTGTCAGATGTGATTTATGAATACTTTTTCCTATTCTGTGGGGTATTTAACTATACTGCTGGATATGTCACTTCTGGATTCCCAATTCTATTCCACTGAGTAATTTCTGTCCTTCTGCAAGGGAAATATAACTCCCAATCTGCTCGATGTCTGAAACTCAGAGTCTGTGTTGTCTAAAATTGAGGAATGAATTCTAGGAATAACTGAGGGTAAGAGCAGAAAGAATTTCATTGAGAGAAAGAGTTTCTATCTGAGAGGGACAGAAAGGGGCCTGGAAAGTGAGTTGCCTGCCAACCCCATTCTCAAAGGTGTTTTATTGAGTAAAGTCATGAGGTGCGGATGGCTCATGGTGGGACAGCACCATAACCAATCAATAAGATTATGGTAATATTGATCCAATGGGAAATCATAGGGTGGGTGTGAGGTGGGACAAAGCTATGGTCAACCAATAAGATTACAACAAGTATAGTCACTGTAATATTGATTAAATAGGGGGGAAAAAGTCAGTGGCAAGCGCACCTGGGAAGACAAAGCTTTCCTGGAAGGGGGTGGGGTGGGGTGGGGGGGTGAAGGAGGTTTGGTCCTCCACCCCTAGGTGATTGATGCCTATTTAGAATATCAATCACTGTTGTTCAGCCCTCAGGAAAGTACAAGCCTGACCTTCAGTGAATATACCTCCAGCCAGAGGTGTGTTCTGTATTGACCTCTTGAGGGCCTTTCCCTATCTGACTGCCTGTAATAATTTCTACCTAATTTAGCTATCTATAATGTTATTATCGAAGTAAGTTTTGAAATTAGACACTGTGAAACCTTTTATTCTTTTAAAAGATCATTTTAGCTATTCTGGGCTCCTTGCAATTTTATATCAACTTTAGAATCTGTTGAATTTTCAGTCAGCTGAGCTCTTGATAAGGCTTGCACTGATTCTGCAGATCAGACATACTGTCTTCTTGTTATAAGAATGATACCAGGACCTCCAAGTGTGATGCAAGGAAAACCCTGTATCTCCCAACCAGTTAGATGCCAGGTACAACCAGTTCATGTTCTCTAAAGTCAAAGAATGAATTCTAGGAAATATTTATTGAGGGGGAGAGGTATAGCTTTTGAGAAGCAGGAAGGGACCTGAAAGTGGGCTGTTGAGGACCCCACTTCTCAGGGGAAGTTTTATAGAGCACAACCACGCGGGCACAGCATAGGTTACATCTACAATCACTCAATAAGATTATAAGTATAGCCGCTTAGGTAATATGGATCCAATAGGGAAGCAAGTCACGGAGCAAGTGAGCATGGAAAGAACAAAGAACTTTTTAGGAAGTGATGAATCCAAGGGTCTGGGTCACCCACTGGGGTGACTGATGTCTATCTAGACTTCACAGACCAAGTGTTACAACTTGTTTCTGGTCTGGTCATTCCATCTTTATCTTGAGGCCTGGCCCCCAACAGATGTGCCTCTGGCCACAGTTGTAACAAGTCTTCATCTTTGCCCTCTCTGGTACCTAGACCTGTCTGGCTGCCTATAGTGTTCTTTGCTACCTCAGCTGTCTGTAATATTCTGACCCATGAACACAAGGTTATTTCCCAAATATTTAGACCATTTTAATTTCTTTCAACAGTTGTAATTTTCAGAGTGTAACTTCTTTTGTTAAATCGTCTGTTCTCTTTAATGATTTTGTGTTTTATTTTTAGATTGCTCATTGCAAATGTATGTTTTTTGTGTTGATCTTATTATGTCCTACAACTTTGTTAAACATGTTCAGTAGTTGTAATAGTTTTTAGTGCATTCCATAGGATTTTCTATATATAAGGTGATGTGTGGATACTTTCACTTCTTTCTACCTTGGGTGCCATTTATTGCTTTGTCTTGCTTAGCTGCCCTAGTCAGAACTTCCAGCCCAATATTGACTGAAAGTAGTAAGAGCAGACATCCTTTTTTCCTGATATTGAAGATAGAGCCTTTAGTCTTTTCATCATTATGTATGATAGTAACTGTGGAGTTTCAGAGATACTGTATCTCCTTATTGGGTTGAAAAGTTCCCTTTTATTCCTGGTTTCTTGAGTGTGTGTGGCTTTTTAAAAAATGATGGGTGTGGTTTTTGCTAAATGCTTCTTCTGTGTTTATTGAACTATCATAATTTCTATATCTATTGTATTAATATGATATGTTACATTTACTATCACATGCTGGACCAACCTTTTCAGATATATGCAATTCTTACATTCTTGCATATAGTTTGCAATATTTTCTTGAGTATTTGTGCATCCTTGAAACATTCCATTGTGTAGTCTTTGCTTTTGAAGTCTTTGATTTGGTACTGATGTAGGAAAATAGAAACTCCCAATCTGAGCAATATCTGGGACGTGTTCGTGTTCTCTAAAATTGAAGAATGAATTTTAGGAACAACAGAGGTTAAGAACAGAATATATTTATTTAGGGAAAGAAACCTGCCCTAGAGACAGAAGGGAGGCCTGAGTGGGTTGCCCAAGACTCTGTCTTTTCTAGGGACTTTTATAGGGCAAAATCATGAGGTGAGGCGGGTCCAATGTAGGGGAAAAATGGGAAATCACAAGGTGGGCATGAGGTGGGACATAACTATGGTCAGCCAATAAAAATAGGTTAGGTAAAATTGGAGTCACTAGCAAGTGGGCATGAATACAGAACAGGGGCTTTTCCTGTATGTGTTGGGTCAGTGACTCTTCAAGGTGATTGTTACCTGTTTAGAATATCCATCCCTGATGTCCATCCCTAGGTAGGTATGTGAATGCATTTGTTTAGTCTTTTGTCTTGAGGTCAGGCCCCCAGCAAATACGTCTCCATTTGCAAGGTATCTTGTCTTCCATATTGGCTCTTTCGAGGGTCTGGCCCCATCTGACTGCCTGTAATATTTCTATCTAACTCAGCTGCCTATTACAGTGTCACAGCAATGTAATGGTCTCATAAAAGGATTTGTTAGTGTTCCTTTTTCCCCACTGCCAGCTTAATGTTCTTTTCTGATTCACAAACACAAGTTATTTTCCCCAGTGATGTGTGAAGAGTGGTTTATTAATTCTTCACATTTGGTAGATTCTCAGAAGTCAAGTTAACTATGTCACTTTTCTTTGTGAATAGGTTTGCCTTCTGTTTTCTAAATTAGTACATAAAATTCACTTGTAAGTCTATCAGATTGATTATTTTAAGTCAATAGTTTACCTAATATCTAAACAGTTGTTCATTGTTTTCTCTTACAATACTTTTATTGCACTAATGTCCTGTCATTCATTTCCAATTCTAGTAATTTGAGTCTTTTTTTTCTTCTCTCTTTTATATTTCATTAATTTCACCTCCGGTCTGTATTATTTCCTTCTTCTTACTTGCTGTAAATTTAGTTTGCCCTTCTTTTTCCACCGCCTTAAGGTGGAAGGTTAGTCATACTGCTCTTTCCTACTACAGTTGTTTACCATGGTAAATGTTATGATTGATACATTGTGTCAACTTGGGGAATCTACAGGTTTGGCTAAGTGGCTAGCAGTTCTGCATCTTGGGGTGAAAAGGACATGATCTTACCCTTCTGGGATGTTGTTCTCATTGGGTCAGCTTGAGAAATTTAGGTTAACTCTGTGATTCAGCAGGGAGCCAGCAAGCTTACTATTCATCCTGAGCCTGTGCAAGAGGAGGGCATGCAGAGGGTGTGGATGTAGAGGGTGTGGATGTAGAGGACCCCCCCCCAGGGCAGGTAGGTTGCATAAATAAAAGGGAATTGAGAAAGGACTGGCTGCTGGTTCTTCAGAGGAGCTTGTCTTTGCCTACAGCTTGGTCCACTCTCTTGGCCATAGGGGTCAAGTGCCTGGATTGCTGGGCACTGAGTCCAGTTCTGAGGGACAGATTTCTCTTTTCCCCATCCCAGTTGTACTTTCCTTCTGAGCAGTTTCTTTCCCTATCACTATATCTATTGTACCTTTTGGATCTTATTTAATCTTTCAGCCCCTCACACCAGAGAGACAATATGATGTTTGTACATGTGAGTCTGGTTTACTTCAGACTTATGAATATGGTCTGTGGTTGCATCCATATAACTATAAACTATATAACTATATAACTATATAACATATAACTATAAAGGCCTTGAGCTTATCTTTCTTTATAGCTGAGTAATATTCCATTGTATAAAAATACCAGATCTTTTTTATCCATTCCTCAGTTGATGGGCGTTTGGGTTGTTTCCAAGATGTAGCTATTACAAATTGTGCTGCTATAAACATGGGTGCACATATATCCCTTGGATGATGTTTTCATTTTTTCTGGGAAAATACCCAGAAGAGGAATAGCTGAGTCTAATAGGACCTCTAATTCTAGTTTTCTCAGGAATCTCCTTGCTGATTTCTACAGTGGCTGTACCAGTCTACACTCCCACCAAAAGTGGAGAAGGGCTCCTTTTCCCTCACAGCCCTGCCAGCATTTGTTATTTGTTGATCACTTGATGATCGCTATTTATTCCAGGGTGAGATGGAATCTCAGTGTTGTTTTAATTTGCATTTCTTCAATGACCAATGATTTGTCATTTGTATTTCTTCATCTGAGAAGTTTGTATTCACCCTCAGATGCCCATTTTTGGACTGGGTCTTTGAATTTTGCAGTCTTGATTTTATTCCTAATTCTTTATATGTTCTAGATAGAAGTCCTTTGTCAGAGGGATAGTTGGCTAAATTTTTTTTCCCAATTTGTGGGTTTTCTTTTTACTCTGTTGGTGATTTCTTTAGATGTGCAAAAACTTTTTAATAAGATGAGATCCTATTGTTGGTTTGTTTAAGTATTTTCCATGCAGTTTGGTTTTTGTTCATGAACTCTGCCTATCCCTATGTCTTCAAGATTTCTACCTACTTTCTCTTCCAGTAGATTTAGTGTTTCTGTTTTAATATTTAGATCTTTGATCCATTTTGAATTTAGTTTAGTGCATGGTGATAGACATGGATCTAATTTTAGTTTTCAGCATGTGGAAAGCCAGTTTTTGAGCACCACTTATTAAAGGGGCTATTTTTGTTCCAATGAACATGTTTGCCCCCTTTGTCAAAGATAAGGTGACTGAGTGTGTTTCTATTTGTGTCTGCTGCATAAAGAATCTAATCTAATCTGTTTTAATAATCTAATCTAATAATCTAATCTAATCTATAATCTAATCTAAAATAATCTAATCTGTTCCATCAATCCTCAGGTCTTTTTTCTTGCCAGTACTATGCTGATTTTATCGTAGTTGCTTTGTAGTATAATTTCAAGTCAGGGACTGTGATCCCTCCTGTCTTGCTGCCCAGGTTTGCCTTTGCTATTCTAGGTCTCTTCTGGTTTCAGGTGAATTTTAAGAATATTTTCTATAGATCTGTGAGGTATGCTAATGGCATTTTGACTGGAATTGCACTTAATCAGTATAACAGTTTTTGGAGTATGGCCATTTCCACAATGGTTCTTCTGATCCATGAAGAAGGGATATCTTTCCATTTTCTGAAATCACCTTTGATTTCTTTTTTCAGTGTGTTGTAATTTTCCATGTATAGATCTTTTACTTCCTTTGTTAGATTGAATTCTAAGTATTTCATTTTTTGATGCTACTATGAAGGGTATGGTTTTGCTAATTTCTCTCTCAGTGTTTGTTGTTTGTGTACAGGAATGCTATTGATTTTTGAGTGCTGACTTTGTACCCATCTACCGTAGTTACTTTTTTTTTTTTGGCAGTACTGGGGATCGAACTCAGGACCCTGCACTTGCTAGGCAGGCGCTTATTCCACTGAGCTGTATCCCCAGCCCCTGACTTTGTACCCATCTATGCTACAGAATTTGCTTATTAATTCTAAGTGTCTATTGGTGGAATTTGTTGGGGTCTTCCATGTAGGGTATCATGTCATCTGTGAATAATGATAATTTAAATTTTTCCTTTCCTATGCTTTTTCCTTTTATTTCTCTCTCTTGTCTAATTGCTCTGGTTAATGTTTCCAGAACTGTATTGAACAGGAGTGGTGCTAGTGGACATCCTTGTCTTGTTCCTGATTTTTAAAGTGAAAGCTTTAAGGTTTTGTCCATTTAGCATGATGTTGGTTGTTGATTTGTCATAGAGGCTTTTATCAGATTGAAATAAAGACCATTTATTCCAATTTCATGGTGGGTTTTTACTGTGAATGGGTGTTGGACTTTGTCAAAAGCTTTTTCTGCATCTATTGAGATGATCATGTGATTTTTGCTTTTAGCTCCATTGATTTGATGTATTACATTTATTGATTTGCATATATTGAACCATATCTGCATTCCTACTTGGTCATGATGTATGATCTTGATGATTTGCTGCATTCTGTTTACTAATATTTTATTGAAGGTTTTGGCATCTATGTTTATTAGGGAGATTGGCCTGTAGTTCTCCTTTTCGTTTGGGTCTTCTCTGTTCCACTGATCCTCAGTTTTTGGTATAAGGGTAATACTTGCCTCCACGAATGTGTTAGGGAGAATTGCTTCCCTTTCAATTTCATTACAGAGTTTGAGAAGTATTGGCATTAAATCTTCTCTAAATGTTTTGTAGAATTCACCTGTGAATCCATCAGGATGTGGGCTTTTCTTTGCTGGTAAGTTTTTAATCATGTTTTCAATTTCACCAACTGATACTGGGTTATTTAGGATTTATATATCTTCTTGATTCAGCCTTGGTAAGTCATATGTATCTAGGAATCTGTCCATTTCTTCTGTTTTCTTTTTTTTTCTTTGTGCGTGTGTGTGTGGTGCTGGGGATGGAACCCAGGGTCTTGTGCATGCAAGGCAAGAATTCTACCACTGAGCCATATCCCCAGTCCCTCTTCTGTGTTTTGCATCATATGAGAGTAAAGATTTTTGAAGCAGGTATTGATGATCTTCTGAATTTCCACAGGATCTGTAGTGATTTCGCCATTTTCATTCCTTATCACATGAATTTGAGTTTTTTTCTTTCATTTTTGTGATAAGGTTGGGTAGGAGTTTATCAACTTTATTTATTCTTTCAAAGAACCAACTCTTTGATTCATTAATTTCCAATTTGATTGCACTCTGGTCAGATAATATGTGTGGGATAATTTCAATTTCTTTGCATTTACTTAAGCATGATCTATGGGCTAGTGTGTGGTCTGTTTTAGAGAACACTGTTAACATGTACTAAGCCCATCTACTCACAAGTTTGGTTCAGTTCTGTTATTTCTTTCCTGATTTTTTTTTTTTGTCTAATTGATCTATCTCTTTGTGACCATGGGGTGTTATGGACCTGTTACAATTTTATTAGTGGTTATTTGATTTTTCATGTCTATTAATATTTGTCTTACATAATTGGGTGCTCCCATATTTGGTGCATATATTTATGATTGTTATCTCTTCCGCTTGAAGTTTTCCCCTCAGAAGTATGTAGTGAACTTTTGATCACTTTTGGTTTGAAATTCACATTGTTTGCAAACAGAATAGCTATCCCTGATAATTCTTTTCCTTTTTTCTGGGTTCCTGTCACATGGATATTGGTTTCCATCCTTTGATTTGCAGTCTATGAATTTCCGTTTGAATTAAATGTTTTTCTTGTATACAGCATATTGTTAAATTTTATTTCTTGATCTACTCTGCCAGTCTGTTTTTTTGATTTGTGAATTGAGGCCATTTACAATGACGGTTGTAACTGATATGTATTGCTTTATCTTTGTTGTATTCCTGCTATTTTCATGAAATAATATTTCTCTCTCCTCTCTCCTGTGTTCAAGATTTTCCCCTTTTGTCTTTGACTTTTAGCAATTTTTTTTTCCTATGGTGTTTGTGGATCTCTTTGTGTTCATCCTACTTAGGGCTTGCACAAGTTCTGAATTGTGCACATTATTGCTTTGCAATAAATTTGAGTTTTCAATCACTAAGTATATTGTCATTTCCTCTCACCTTTTCTTGTGATACTCTCATTATGCATATATTGGTGTGCCTAAAGTTGTCACATATTTCTGAGGCCATGTTCATTTTTAATTCCTCTTTTTGTTGGGTCAATCTATCCTGGATTATCACTTCTGACAGTCCAAGTCTGCTGTTCAGCCTCTCTACTGAATTTCTTGCTGTACTTTTCAGTTCCAAAATTTCTATTTAGTTCTTATCCTTCTATTTATATTCTTTTTGATATGGCATTGTCTTTATACCTTCATTTTATTTGAGATAAGGTCTCACTATGTTGCCCAGGCTGGCCTCAAATTCCTGAGTTGTGGTGATCTTCTTGCCATACTCTCCTGAGTAGCTGGTAGTATAAGCAAGGGCCACTACCCCACATGTTTTAGGAACACTTTCTTTGACCCTCAGTACTGGTAAATGAACCCAGGAACTTTATACAGAGCTATATCTCCAGCCTTTCTTTCTTCATTCATTCAACATAGGGTCTTGCTAAATTGCTCAGTCTGGATTTGAACATGCCATCCTCTTGTCTCATCATCCTGGAGGGCTGAGATTACTGGCAGGTGCCACCATGCAGAGCTGTTTTTTGCTTTAGAGGATCTCATTACACAGTCCAGAAACTTGCTATGTAACCCAGGGTGGCCTCAAACTTGCACTCCTCCTTCTTCAGATTCCCCTAGTGCTGGATTTACAGCCCTGTGTCACAGCACCTAGCCTGGGCACATTTTTTAAGGGCCTCAATGGCTACAGCACATTTATTTATACACTCTGACTGAATGTCATGTAAAACCCCTCTACCTAATAGCTTATCCACACAGCTTGCCTTAAGCACCCAGTGTTCTTTAAACTAGAACAGCTTATTTGTGTGATTTGCCTCAGGCACTCTTGTGTTCTTTAAGCTGGTCTTATTCCTGCCAGCATGTGTGATCAACCTCAGAACAGCTTCAGCTACCCCTCACGTCTTTTTTCTGTTTTGTGATGAGGGGTTAATTGGAGTTAGAGGAGCTATGTTTGGAGGATTCTATAAACCTTTTTATTTTCAAATCCTTTTCATTCTAGATGAATCTGCTCTTTTTAGGCTGAAGATTCCCAGTCCAAAGATTTTAAGTTCCTGCATATAGCAATTTAATCTTATACAGTGCATTATCCCATAATGGTGATCAGTTACTTGTGTAGTTGACAATTAGTTTATACCTCTTGTGGTTATACTTTTCTGCTGGATGTTCAAGACCAAGTTAAGGTGAGACCTGTATTAATCAATTTTTGCTATTTATCAAGATCAGTTAAATTTCCTCAAGATTTACCTTGGAACCATGTATAGCATGTCTAGTTCTTCAGTCAGTGTCAGCCATCTGGATGAGTCATGGTCATTGCTTGACCAAGTTGCTCTCTCTTTTTTTTTTTTTTTTTTTGGCGGTACTGGGGATCGAACTCAGGACCCTGCGCTTGCTAGGCAGGCGCTTATTCCACTGAGCTATATCCCCAGGCCTCAAGTTGCTCTCTTGTGAAGCCTGGGGGCCCTTTTCTCCTGGTGACTCTCCTTAGGCACATGATACACCGTATACCTGTATCCTCTGTAGCCCCACCATCTCTTTGATCAAGAGTTTATATAACTCACCAAAGTTGCAAGATGTCACTGAAAAGGTTCCCTCGTGTCCTGAAGGCTCGGGCCAAACTATTGGCTATCCTTAGTCTATGTTTCTACTTTTTGGTTTTCATACTCAGTTGTTACACATCCAAAATAGAACCATTATTTTTAACAACCATGGATGTTCTACTAGTTGAATGTCTGCAGAATGCCAACAGGCCACAGTTACATAATTTTACACAGAACATTTAAAATCAGAACCATACATAATGTGGCATGACAATCATAACATTTTTGTAACATACTTAAATTTCCATTTTGACAGTATAGCTTTTTTATTTTTTATTTTTTATTTTTTATTTTTTTGCTGTATAATCTTTTTTTTTTAATTTTATTTTAAAGACAAAAGAATGGAGACATATGAACCAGAAAAGACATAAACAATACAGAAAATACAAAGTTATACAGAATATAGTAGGGAATTAGAACTGGATGTTGTATTACATAGTTATCTTCACATTAGTTAACACAAAAACATTAAAGGAAATACCAAATTATAGATAAGATAGTAGGGAA
>PVLD010027871.1:0-20157 GCA_004027595.1 Dinomys branickii
ATTAACTGTCTGACTAAATTTGCATGTCTGTATATGGGTTCATACATTTACAATTCGAAGATATCAATGGATAAAGCAATAACCACTGTTGAGACCATATCACCTTGTCTATAGATTAGTTGTGATTGTACTATTTTTTATGATAATTGGTGTCTGTTTGTCAATATGTTTTTGTACTTTTATGTTTAAAAAAAAAAAAACAACCCCAAAAAAAGAAAAAGAAAACAGCCAAATTCACCAGGAAAGCCAGCATGGCAAGATCCTCCAAGGAAACCAATAGCTCCTTTCAGCTTCTCTCCACTTCCGATGGGCTCCCAACACCTTCTTCCGGCTCTCAACAGCCTAACTTCTTTTCCCATTCTTCCTCTTATGCTGCTGGCAACAGTCCTCAGTTGGGCCTCCCACAGCCAGCACCATGCTCACTCAGTTCAGCTTGGTGTTATAAATTGACCACCAACTGTCAATCCACCACACATTCTTTTAAGATTTACAGTTTCATATTAGTATATTATATTTGGATTATAAACCTGCATTTTTTTCTTTAAGGATTTCTTTAAAGATTGCAAAGAATATTTTAATGTTCAAAATCTATCTGAAGCCTACATGGAATTTATGGGAAATTTAAGAACCTAGCAACTAAAAGCTTCATTTATTCTACTGTATGCTAGATAACTGGTATATGCATTACATTTCTCCATGTAATTTACATAAAGTCATCTTACATATTATTGCAACAACCATGTTATTTCTTTTGATGGTGGATAGCTGTGTACATTTCAAAGACAGTACAAAGAAAAATCTTTTTAAATTTATTCATATATTTATTATTATCCAATTTTGTTTTTTTCTGAAGATCAGTTTTTTCTGATGTCATTTCCCATCAGCCTGAAAACTATCTTTTATTATTTTTTGTAGTATGTCACAGACACTTAAAATTCTCTTAGTTTTATTTTATCTGAAAATATTTTTATTTTACATTGATGATTGAATTATACTTTACTGGACATAAAACTCACAGTGATATTGCTTTTCATTAGTTTATGTTGACAAAATTTAGGTACAGATACACTGGATTCCTGTACACAATGTGATCATTTTTCGGCTTGATTTCAAGATTTTAGTTTTGGGTTTCATCAATTTGCTTATGTTATTTCTAGGTATTTTCTCCTCTCTGGACTCATACACAGAGTTTGTTGATTCTATTTTATTTTTAAGTTAAAAGTTTCCCCTAAATTTTGGAGACTTCTGCTCTTCATTTTTTAAAGCCTCATTTAGTTTTGGAACTGTGTACCAATTACACTTAGTAAACTTGTTAATATTATCTTACATGTTATTTATACTTTATTAACTTTCCGTTTTCTGTGCATTTTATGATTTTATTTATCTATTTGAAAATTACTGACTTTTTTCTATCAAGTTTAATTATTTTGAAATACATGTAGTTAAATTTTTATATATGGCATCCTGTTCTATAATTTCTATTTAGTTACTTTTATATTTTATTTCTCTGCTGCAATTTTGTCTATATCCACTAATTATGACATTGTTTAAATTTTTCCAGTTAAGATATAATCACCCCTTTAAAATAGTTTGCTAATTTCACATCTGGATCAAAATATGATCAATTTATATTCATGACATTTTCCACTAATATAGGTCAAATTCTAATTTTAAATATGCCTCTTAAATATGAGTTGTATTACCATGTCAAGACTTTGAATATTCCTGGGTCCCTCTTAAAAGTATTAATTTATTTTTGTCTTTTGCACAGTTCCTTTGACTGGGATCAAACTACAAATGCTGCAGGCTCAGATAGGTACAAGCTGAAATGCCGCTTCAGTTATTTTATTCTTAGAGAAGCTGTCTATTGTCTGCCCATTGTATGCCCAGTATTTCAGGGATTACCTGGAAATTAAAAAGATCTTACATACAAGGGTCAACTTCCATGGGACATTCGTATCCTCTATAATTTTTTTTTATCTATTGCTACTGTAATGTATTACTACTAAATATAATGCTTTGAAACTATACAAGTGGATTATCTTATAGTTATGTAGGTAAGAAATCTGATGTTTGCCACTGAATAAAATCAAGATGTTATCAGGTCTAAATTTCTTCCCAGAGGTTTTAAAGGAAAAATCCACCTTCTTACATTTTCCAGTTTCTAGAATCATCCCACAATCCTTCAGTTCACCTTACTGACACTTGTATAGCTCTATATTTAAAAATTTCCCTGACCATAGCCAAGAAAACTCTCTACTGTTAAGGACTCGCATGATTAGTTTGAGTTTATCTGGGGTTTCCAGGGCAGTCTACCACCTCAATGTCCTTAATTAACCCCAATTACATCTGCCAAGCCCTTGTGCTATGAGAGGTCACATTCCCAGGTCCTTGGGGCTTGGGATATAGACATTTCGTGAGTATCATTTTTCTACCAACTGCACTATACTTTTACTCCATTATCACAATGGGGTATAAAAATTCCTTATCAAAATATGATAGCCCGCTTTTTCCCTAAATCTTACCAGGCCTGTGATTTATGTAAAAGGGATATTATATAGTGATATTATATAACTTCTGAACACAGCGATAAAATGTGCTATAGTTTCCATTCTTCTGTTTCCTTGAAATGCTTCTTACATGGAGTAACCATCAAGTACTGAGGCAGCGTGCCGTGGACAACAGTCCAACTTTGGGTTTCCATCAACATCCTCAGCCAACAGGTCCTGACAGTCTTTGTAATGATTTTTAGCTCCACCCACAATGAGCTGAACGTGTGTGGCCCCCACACCATTGACAGTTGGAAGAGCTCAGTAGCCCTCACCCATTGTGGCAGAACAGTGAAGGACAAAACATGACTACCATTGCCTTTGAAAGTAACACACTGTGTTCTCTTTGTTTTTCTCTACTCTGTTTACTGTAAGCTCTGCCCCCTCATTCAGGCTAATAAGACTGCTGATTTTTATTGAGTTTTATCCTCTTCTCATGGAGCCAACTGCAATCTGCTGCCAGGTAAGGACCATGGTGCTTCGAGTGTTATTTCTTTTACTCAGGTGCGGAATCTGCGCAGGTTCTGTGCACTTTGTATTCTCTTTTCAGTAGCTTCAGATGCTTATTTTGTTTTCTAATGTTTTTTTTCAGAATTTATAGCCATTGCTTATATGGAAAGATTTATCCAGTAGGTTGTAGAACACATGCACCCGTTTGTCAGCTTTCTACTTCAGGATATTTCAATTTTTCAGATAAATATGTTTTAAAATATACCATATGTATAATTTCTGTTTTCATTTTTCAAATAGAATTGAGTTTATTAAATCTGTACTCATTGATATGTGTGTTTCACATAGTTTTGACTTCTTAAGAAATTAATAATATATATTTGAGCCTATGGACCCCTTTTTGATTACAGACTTTCACTCTAACATAAAATCTCTATGCTATGCTTAGAAATATGCAATGCTACATTGAAGATCTTAGTGATCTTTTGGAAATGTTTTATGAATATGACAGGTGGGAAAATCTTTTAATCTTGCTTATATATATATGTGTAACTTGGATGTTACAGAATGATGGCAGATTGAAATCTGAATTGATTTCTACCTTTGTCTGAAAATACTTCCTTACAAACCATTAGCTAAAAGCTAATTATTTTTTCTGATAAATATACTATTACTTAAAAATCTACGTTGTCTAAGTATTATTTTAGCTTGGGAATTTAATTTCCACTTTGACTTTCTATTTTTAACAGGGACACAGGAGCTGAGCCTATCACAATGACCTTTAGGGTGGGCTTGCAGATGTCTAATGTGTAACGCAAAACACGATAAAACTTTCCATCTTCACCTATATATTATGTCTGTCTCCTTTATTACTTTAATATTTTGGCTCCGATCCCTGCTCAGCTCTGCAAATAGGCACATTAGTCACTTGACAAATGCCTGTCTAAATCTTATAATAAAGACTTGTTAGCCCTGAATTCACCTAGTTTATCACATCCCTCTACAAGACTGAGAACACCAAGATAAAGGCAACGAAAGGAAGTATAAAATCCTCAGGGGCCTCCAACTCGCACATTTTAAAACATCCAATTCCAGACCATGTGGAGGGATGGCTAGAAGTCTCTCGTTCCTGTCTTAAACCTGCAGTCACTTTGGACTCCAGGGAAAGCAGAGCATCATGAAACACTTAAGATTAGCTTCCTCCTTCTGCCTGAGCAGGGACAATTATCCCATGATGGGAACCTACCCGCAACCAAATTTCTTCTTCAGACAAAGATTTCACAGGACCTTGGAGAATCAATCCCAAGTTCATGATCCAACCAACCATGGCTATGCAATGTACAACACTTCTCTTTGCTTTCCCTTTTAAGAAACCCTGAAGTTTCTGTCAGCAGCTCAATGGCAGTGCTTGAAACATTTTGCTCTCATTCACTACATGACTATGAAGATCAAATCTCCTCTCCTGTCCTTTACCGTTGCCTGTCACCTTGATAGGCATTCTGGGACTGTGCCTGAGCCTATTCTTTGGTACCCCCACCATGGGGACTTTCACCATTAAACTCTGGGAATCTGTCCATTTTATTCCTACTATTTGTGGGAATTCCTTATGTAACTATCACTTTATAATTGTATTGTTTACTTAGTATTTGAGGGGTCTACTATCTTTTTCTATTATTTTTTCACTTTGATCAAAACTTAATAATGCACCAGTTTTTAAAGTTAATTTTTTTTTTATAGCCAGCATGATGTCTGGCTTGATGAATTTCCCATGTGTGCTTATAAAGAGTGTGTGTTCCATTTACTCTAGTTGTCTGCTGAAGTGTTCTATAAACATTAATTATGTTAAGCTGTTTGATAGTGGTTTGCAAGTCTTTTATATTTGTTTTTGAGTAATTTTTACATCACTTAATGAGAGGAATGTTGACCTTTTCAACTATAATTGTAGGCTTGCCTATTTATCCAGTTTTTGCCAAGTTATGCATTTAAGAGCTCGATTATTAGGGTCATACATAGTTAGGGTTGTTAGAGTTGTTTGTTCAATTGAATCTTTTATCATTATAAAATGTCTTTCTGCATCTTTGTTAATATTACTTATAAGCATGAAGAAGTATATAATTGTTAGTTTTTAATTCAATAAGGCAATATACAATACTCATTGTGATTTTATCATTTGTATTTTTAAAAAAATAACTCTATGTTTGGCTTAAATTCTGCCTTATCCACCTTTTTCCTATTTACCATTTTTTAAAATATTTTTTGTTTTCTGCCTCACAGTTTGATTAACTGAATGCATATATGTATTTTTTGAAAATTTTATTTTTCTCCATGAAATATTTATAATTCTTTTCATGTCAAACATGGGTTTTTTATTGGATGTGATTATGTTAAACTTTAAAATATGTACCTTTGAATTATAAGTTTTTATTCATAATAATATTACGCCACTTGCTTGAGTATTAGTCTATTCCTTCTATGCATTGCTTGAAAGATTCTCTTTATTCCTTAGATTTGGAAACTGTTTGATCTTTCCAACTCATCCTTTTTGGACTCCAGTGTGAATCCCTCAGATCACTAAAACTTTCATTTATTTTTGTCTTTCTGTTTTTCTTGGTTCATCTTTACTCATTTCCATTATATTATCTTCAATTTTTTTTTTTTTTGCGGTACTGGGGATCGAACTCAGGACACTGCGCTTGCTAGGCAAGCGCTTATTCTACTGAGCTATATCCCCAGCCCAATATATTATCTTCAATTGACCAATAATTTATTCTTCAAGTCTAGTAATGATCTTGGTTTACATATTAAAATTTGTTTTTGTAATATATTTTCCTCCTCATTATCTTCATGCATTTCTTTAAAATTATGGGTAACTTTTAACAGCAATTTTATTATATTTGCTATTCCATCACCTCTGTGATTTGTGGATTGCTTTATATTTCCCTGGTTTTTAAAATTCTCTTAACAAATCTAATACTTTATTGTTATTATTACTGAAGGTCTATTGAATTTTGTACTTGACATTATCCTTTTATTGAATTTTTGTTAGCGTGTGCACAAGTTCACTGTCAAGACTTCTGGGGAGTTGCATCATGGGGCGCCACACTCATGAAGAAATATTAATCCACGCACCCTTAGGACTTAGGGTCCAGCTGCAAGTGGCTCACTGGGGCATGCCTTTGGAAGGTAAATATCTAGTTAGCACCCTGTGCCTGTGTTCTGATTTTTAGTTATCATGAAAGGAGCAACTTTTGTCCATTCTACCTACCTACTATGATATTTTTGCTTGGAGTGAGCTGATCATGGACTGAATCGTATGAAAATGAAGTGTTTTCTTGAAATCACCCATTTAGCTTTATTTTATTTTTACGGTATGCTTCATACATGTACTTTAAAATTAGAACATGCAGTTATTTTTTGTGCTATAAAAATGTAAACATATTATTGTAACCCATGTTTGTGAAATTCATGTCTTATTCTGTATTTCTAAGTATTTAAACCAGTCTTAGGCAATTAAGAAAAAATATCCAGTCACATGTAGCTGAAAGTATTATTTTTATAGATAAATTTTAGAGAATTATGTATATTGATTCATAGCAGCATTGTGTAGAAATACAAGTATAACAAAATGTAGTAAAAATTTTAAGAATTCATTAATGTCAAATTTCACATGAAAGATATAACATGTCATACTCTTTAGAAAAGCTATTGTACATATAAAATAATTAAATGTGAGGTTTAGAACAATATTGATGACATAAAATTATTTGTCCATTAACTTACAAGTGGGATTACTTTTATCTCTTTTCCAAGGCAGCACATTTTCCACCATGTAAACTGTGCTCTTGCCACTTAATAATAAAGATAGGTTAATTTAGATAGCTTAATTTTTCTCCATGAATGCATAATTGCAATAATTAAAGTGCTGTTACCAAAAGCTGTTTTAGATTCCTATCACCTTGTGGAAATATGCTAAAATCTTACATGTGAATGATGTGTGGAGTGTAGAAAATAAAGCTAAACTGTAGAAAAATTGGCAAATATTTTAAAAACTTGATTTTTCTTGAAGGTAATATAGCTCTAATGCTGATTTGGTTATCAAGAAAACATAAACTTAGCGTTTATTTTATTAAATGACCCAGTAATTTTATAGTTTTAGAAACATCATCTATGAGTGCCTGATTTTTAACTGTCCTTCCCTCCCAATTCTTTTAGAACCTGGAAGAGCTGGTTTCTCTGTGCCACATGTCTATTTCTTTGAAGCATGTTGTGTTCTCTTTAACTAACACTTTTTAAGAATTAGAACTTAGAGCTCAGGCGTCCTTGAGTCTTACTGAGATGAACCCAGTTATTTACACTGGGAAGAATAACAGATAGTATCCTCCTACTCTGGTGACTCTTTCCAGATCGGTGAAGGATGGTTGCCGCATTTGCAGGTACAGACAAGCACATGATGTGTTTCTCTCTGGGATTTCTGCAGGGAATCTGCACAACTTTTGACAGAACACCTAGTAGGTTTCTGTTACTTTGGTCAAGATCTGGCTTACAAATCATCTTTTATACAAACTGTATCATCAGCCGGACTTATCAAGCTGCGTCACTGGAGATGAAAAGGATCCTGCTAAATCAATTGTCAGAGATGAAATGGATACTGTGAAAGCTTATGGCTACTGCCCTGCAGGTGGTTAAATGAAGATGCAAGTGAAGTGAAAATGTGGAGATACTCAAAAGGTGAGAATGTGACTGGACAGCATGGTGGGTAATAGTGAAAGAACTTTGGCTGTCATTTGTGTTTAACTATTGGTTATACTTCGTTATATCTGAGAAAGTCTTATACTTTCAATTAAATAAAAATTGTTAAAGTATCCAGCTTGCTAAAATTTATACTCCTGTCTTGTGAACTAAGATGCTATTGAAGATCTAGAAAGTTTATGAAGTGTAAAATATCTTGAATTAAAAAATGTAATTTTACAGTATCAATTCCTTCATATGAAAACAAATATTTAAAGTAGGATATTTCAGTCGCCTTTGCTAGAACACTGATGTTTGCATATTCTTGTTCATATATTCATTTAATACTATAAGAAGGCAAATATCTTCCTTGAATTTGACATATGATTCTAATTCCCTTTTTTTTTTTTTTTTTTTTTTTGCGGTACTAGGGATCGAACTCAGGACCCTGCGCTTGCTAGGCAAGCGCTTATTCCACTGAGCTATATCCCCAGCCTTGACATATGATTCTAAGAATTTTCTTGAATTCTATTTTTCCACACAAAATTAGTCCTCATGGACTAAACAATAAAATTTGCCCCATAGAAACATTATAAAGTTGTGTAACTAGTTTCATAAATTAGATTTATCATTTAAATATTTTTCAGATGAAAAATATGTAAAAATGCACCAATTAAAATATCACAAAAGAAATAGCACAGTGTACATTTGCAAAACTAATCAAATAAAAGTATACACTTAATTGTGAAGACGCATATACACTCATTATCACTGGGAAGTAGAACTCCTGGGTCAGAGAGGAGGCCTGTGTTGAAGTTTGTCAGAAACTCTAAAACAGTGTGCTAAAATAATTTACATTTTAAAATCATTAATGTAGGAGTTTCAGTTTCTCCACATTTATCAATTCTTGATGTCATGAACACTCTAAATTTTGTCCAGCAAGGAAAAATCTACTTGGCTTTCCAAACCCTGGAATTGTGAAATAATTGGTGCTGCTGACCCTCCTAAGAGCACGACAATTTGTTATGATACCACTGTACAAAGCTACTGCAAGCTCTGGTGGAAATGCATTAGAGACATACTTAATGTAACTCTTTAAATTGAAATCTTGTCTGATCTGATCCAGTTTGGAGATTTTCAAGGAAGAATAAATAGGCCAGAAATGGTACATGTGCACAAAAATATGGGAAATTACTTTTAAAGTTTAATTTCTCTGAATAACAGCCTATTGTTTAAATCAGTATTACATGTTGTGCATGAGGGTTATAGAGTACATGGGTAAAGTTGAGCCCAAGTGTCATTTAGGATGGAGTGCAATATCTTCTTGTACTATTACCAGAGAGTTAAATCTCCTTTTATTTATTTTTCTTATAATCCCACAATTATATACTTTATTTAATGTGAACACATTTCCTTTTATATTTATCTTTTGTTCAGCATTTTCCTAATGACTTTTTTTGTGTGTGTGTGGTGGTGTTGGGGATTGAACCCAGGGCTTTGTGCATACAAGGTAAGAACTCGGCCACTGAACTATATCCCAACCCTGTGATGATGTTCTTTATTGTGGGTTTATTTGTATTTATGCAATTTGAATAGGCTTCATTGAAGGCTAAGATTGAGGATTTTTATCACTTTTGGAAACCTGTTAGTTATTATCCTAAATCATTGTGCCCTGTGTGTTCTGTCTCTTCTTTTCTTCATTTACAATTGCAAACAAATGTTGAAAAAACAATTTTCCTTTCCCTATTATGAGTGTATGATATTGACCCATGCTTTCACTCTTCGCTCTTAAATATGGTCTGTGATCTAGATTATTAAATTATTTTTAGTAATGTTAATTCCAGGAATTAATTTTTTCAGTTCATGGATTTCATTATTTCTTTTTTATTATATTTCATTGTAAGTATAGAAGCACGATCCTTCAGAATCAGTATTTGATCCAACAATTATCTCAAGACCCTAAGACTTCTTTCAAAAATATATTGTGATTTACATTTTCACTTCTCGTCTTATGTTTTAGTGTGTTTGATAATTTTATTAAAAATCTCTCCTGGTAACCAAAAGCCACAGCTTTTGACAGAATTTTCTTCCTGAAAAGAGTCATTTGTTTTAAGCTCATAATTCAGCTAGTTGTAAAATGTCTCTGTTTTAGCATAAACAAATTAAAGATATAGACCATCACAAGTTGGGATTCAGTTGCTGTCTTTAATCTTTGGCCAAACCCTCGTCTCTATCAGGGAATCCCCTCTTTGGGTCCTTTACTGTGCTGTCTGTGGCAGTGGTCTCATGTGTACCTTCAGCACTGCCCACATTCTCAGCCTGATCACCATCCCATGAGAGTGAGGAAGGAAACAGCTGTGAAGAGAGGACGCCACAGCCTGAGCCCGCCCTCTGTTACTCTTAGGGATTATGCCAGTGTTTTTCTGCCTTTTAATATTTAATTTCAAATTTTTTTCCTCAGTGAAATCCACCAATTCCTTCATTATTTGAATAACCAATAAACTTTTATATGTGTCAATATGTACAAATGTTACCATAGATAAATATTCACTTCTAAAAATTTGAAACACCCCACATATTGAAGTACTTTTAGTTACTTTGCCAAAGATGTTGTGTATTAGTAGAACAAAGAAATAAAATCCCTTCTTAAAAGTAATGATTTGATCTAAAATATGGCGAAAATGACTTGAGTCATACAGGCACAAATTTATCCTGTAGCTAATACACCACCTAAACATTATTTGAGATTTTCTCACCTTTGCCATATCACCAGCCCAATCTGCCTTTTACTGCAACCTCATGTTCTAAATCCATGTCTTTAGCATTCACCATGCTTCTCTCATACCACATCCAAATGTGCAAATTCCAGGACTGTATAAGTCCTTTGTGACACAGAGAGCATGGGGCCTCCAATATTATGTGGTGCATGCTAGAAAATGCAGAATTCACAGATTTTTCAAAATTGTATATAAATTTCTCTTTAGTAGTGATAAGCAAATGAGGGAAAACAAACAATTTAAATATAGAGATAAGAAAAACTTTAAATTTGATCTATAAAAACATACAGTGGGCTGTAGTTCATGTAGAAGAAAGAGTGTGGATAATGGTTTTGCTTTTTGATTATTTTAATTATTTTGTTGTGGCAGAAACTGAACTCAAAGCCTCTACATGCTAACCACACACCATCTCATTAACACCCCAAGGACCAGTTTTGCATTTTATTTATTTATTTTAAAGATAAAAATAAAAACTTGAATAACACAAACAATAAGGAAATACACAAATTATGGGGAAGATAGTAGGGGATTGACAATGAATGCTGTTTTACATAATATCATCTTCATATTTGTTACTCACTTATCTCAAAAACAATGAAGGAAATACACAATTATACAGAAGATAGTAGGGGATTAACAATGGTTTTGTATTACATAATGTTATCTTTGCATTTCTTAGTTATAAATCAGTATAACGCATAAACAATAAAGTGAACACAGAATTATAGAGCAGATATTGGGGAATTAAAAGTGGATGCTGTATTACAAAATGACGTCTTCGCTACTGTTACTCAGTTATACAAATGAAGGCACGTTCGATTAGGCATACAGCTTTCACCACCCTCATTTCCATTGTTCTCCCACCTAAATGAACATCTTTGCTTTGACAGTAACTGTGCTTTTTGGTTTATTTAATCCCTTGGGCTCTCACATTGGGAAGGCACGTGGCTGCTTCAAATTATGCTGTAACAAACATGGATGCACTTAAATTACTATGGCATTAGGTGGAAAAGTACCCATCCTCAAAGATAGTACATATGCAGGCAATCAAATACACTATGGTCATACCCAATTGATAAGCCCTCAAGGTCCTTGGGAGTCCAGTCCAGTCTGTGGGTTCACCCTGCGGACTGCCAGGACCCACCTCAATGAGGTGCTCCCAGGCACCTGGTTTGTTGAGCTCGTGGGGTCGCCACCCAGCGCTGCCGGGCTCCGCCCCAGAGAGGTGCTCCCAGGGACCCAATCCAGTCTGTGGAGTTGCCCTCATAGACCATGGGGTTCCACCCCAATGAGGCACTCCTGGGGGCCCAGTCAAGTCCTCAGGATCCTCCCTGAGGACTGCTGGAGACCCGAACCAGTCTGTGGGGTTGGCCCCGCAGACTGCCAGGTTCCACCCTAACAAGGCGCTTCCAGAGGCCCGATCAAGTTCTTAGGGTTGCCGCTGAGCACTGTTGGGCTCTGCCCTGGCAAGGCACTCCTGGGGAACTGAACCAGTCTGCAGGGTTCCCCCACAGGCTGCTGGGTTCCACCCCAGTGGGGTACTTCCAGGGCCCAATCAAGTCCTCGAGTCAATCCTGCACAGGCCCAGTCGAGTTCTCGGGGTCACCCTCGAGGACTGCTGAGCTCTGCCCTGTGCCTATGCAGTGTTCCTTCAGGCCCAGTCGAGGCCATAGGTCACCCCTGCAGACCTCCGGGCTGCGACCCAATGAAGCACTCCTGCGGGCCCGGTCTAACTGATCTCCGGTGCGGCTGCTCCCCATCCCTTACAGCTGGGCACTGGGTGCACTTACGATGCTGGGCACAAGTGGCAAAGTCTCCCCCACCTATGCTCACTAAGGTAGTCCAGGGTGTGTGCTAAGTTTAGCTATTAGTTCTAGCAGAGAATTGGAGGATTTTCTCTGGTCTTCTGTATAGAACGTTTTCGTCTCTTGGACTCCAGGACTGCTGCTTTTCGTGTAATTTGTCGCTATGGGTTTATACAAGTTTCATATATGCAAGCAGTATGAAGTCCCTCTTGGTGCTCATATTAGTAGTTTAGGGTGAGTCCTGAAGCCTGTGGACTCATCCTGTTTCCTTTGGGAACACATGTTGAGAACACTCCCAGATTCAAGGTGCTCACAGAGGGAGTTCAGGGTGGGAGCTGAAGCCCAGTAACTCAGCTTGTGCTTCCTGCTTGGTGTTGGAGTGAGAAGGGCGTGGGGCCATGTGACCCACCTCCATCTGTAGCTCTCTCTTACTGTTGTGCTCCAGTTCCCATTTGTTCTTTGGCTGGATCCCTGGGAATTGTGGCCCTGGTGTTGCTACTACTGTTCTCTGCTGCTCTCTGCTGCTAGTTGCTCACACAGTCGATAGGTAGGAGGTCACAGCCTCTGGGCAGGCTTAGAGCTGGGTGAGGTGAGCTGTGTACTGTTTGCTTTGACTCCACCTTGACTCAGGGCGCTGATTAGAAAGGTTGCTGCAGAGTAGGCATGCTGCTTTAGTGGCTGTTGTAACTTTTCATCAACACACTAGGTTTAACACCTTCATCCGCTGCTGCCCCTTTTCTGGGCTTCTCCACTCCGGGTTCAGCCCAGCTCTCAGAACTCTGCTCTCCCCTGGTGGAGTTAGAGTCTCCTGCAAGCACGGGCCTCTGAAGCTGAAGCTGGGAGTGCCAGAATGAGGGAGTGGGCAGAGGGTGTGTATGGAGCAGTGACTCCTTCCTTCTCTCCTTCCTCTTCCTCTAACTGTATGATGGTAGCCCTCTGAGTCTTTACTCCAGGAGAGGTCTTGTTTGCTCTTTCTGAGGGCTTAAATTCTCATTTCAGATCCTTTCTGGGTCCAGGGGTTCACTTCTCTCCCTCCTGTCCCTCTCATATTGCTATATTCCAGTGTCTGGGTGGCAATCCTCCAAGAGGATCTTTCTCTGCTTTTTACCCGGTTACCATCTTCCCAGAAGTCTCCAGTTTTGCATTTTAAATATTTAATAGTAAAAAAATTTTTGATAGTTTTTGTCCTTTATGTTTTGTAATGGTACATTACTTCTAGAATCTAGTTTATGATTTTTCATGAAGTTACATGTATTAATCTTGATTAGTGTCTTTTTTATTTCGCTATAAAAGATCATATAATTACACTATTATATTTATAATACAATACAGTGGATGTTACCATTTGATTTAATTTTAACCAATTTTAGTTTTTAAGGGTCATTTTAATTTTTTCAACTAAATATAAAATTTATAATCGCAATGATTTTGAATGTAATAGATTCATAAACCCACAAAATGTTTTTCCAAAATTTTTCATAATTCACTCATACCTTGAAAGTAATACATAGCAATTAGGTGTATTTTCTCTTTTAAAGACATTTTGTCAACTAACTGCTGAGTAAGTTTGTCTTCTGCACAAATAATGTTTTTTTCTAACAGTACTGTATGAATTTTACTACAGTGGATGAGCCATGGTAAAATGGAGACACAAGTAATTACATCAGAATTTCCCATTTGTTTGAGACATTACTGTAATCATGAGGTTGTAAATGGTGCAAAATAGAATAATTTAATATTGCATGGGTAGGAAGGAAAGATTCCCAGGAATTTCTAATTAATTTAATGGAAAACACATCGTTAACAATTTAGAGACGACCTAGAACAATATTGTTTGTACATAGTTAACATCTAGAATTAAAATTACTGATGCCAGCTTCATCCTAGTGATTCCTGTTTGTATAAGTATCCATGTGGTGTGTATGTGTTGCAGCTTCTGGTTTGGGACCAAGGTTTGCAGCTCTCTGACTGTGAGCACAATGATAGCAAATCATTTCTACACACACAAAGCAAATAAGATGCCAAGAGAAGAACTCTTGAATATGCAGTTCTACTCAGATTCAAAGGATTTAAATCTACTTACTTTTTCAGCTGTGATATAAATGATAAATTCTAAGCAAAGCTCTCAGCTGTGATTTAACTGAATGATGAAGACTTCTCTTGGGAATAATTCATGATTTATAGAGTTTACCACCAAATAAAATATCTTTGGAGCTTGAAAATTAATCATTTTGGTACAATTTTTTCGGTATAAAATATATACTCATTTTCTTCCATACTACCTCTAGGCAAACTCTTATCCATTACTCACTGCTGTGAACAGGTGCTTCCTGGCTTAAGCACCTTTCACAGCACTGGCCCTTCAAATGGTTACCATTCAATGACTATTGACTGAAGGTGATTGTGAAAAAGCTGGCTGGAGTTAATATAGTGGGAGGGAAGCACAAAATATATTTTCTCATCCTGATCTCTGGAGTATATCATTTGATGTTGCTTTCATTTGAGGGACAATTTTTCTGCAGTGGAATAAGCCTTTGCATTTTGTGTCACTGTTTTTGTTTTTAAGTCTAAAGGGAAGACTCTATTCTTTGGACACATTAGACTTCTACTATTCATACGTAGCATAGTTAAATAGCGAAAATGGGAGATTTAATAGATGTTTTCCTTTATGTGACTGTTATTTTTGGCAGATACCATCTACAACAGAAAGTAAATAACTATGAGCTTTGACTAATTGGAGAATTAGTCTAAACTGTGGGATTGGGGATGTAGCTCAGTGGAATAAGTGCCTGTGTGGCAAGCACAAGATCCTGAGTTCGATCCCCAGTACCACAAAAAAAAAAAAAAAAAGGTTGAAAGTGGGATATCAGGAGAGGTCCATCATCAGAAATATTTCTGTCAGGCTTCTCATTTAGTGTAGCATTTTAATGGCAAGTAATGCACCTTAATAATGTATGGAAGTATTTTACCAGTGTGTCATAATATAGGTTTGGAAATTATACAAATTAGAAGTGTTCAGTGTAGTAGATACAAGTAGACTAAAGCCAAATTCACCTGCTTCCTGATCAGACAAATTTCCATATAGACCAGTCTACTTTTCAGACAGACTGGTCAATTACTTTGTATGTCCACTAGTTTACAACCAAATATCACTTAGATCATGAGGAAACTTTGATGGTATTATAATTTATGTCCTATGATAACATAGGTTAGCAGATAATTTTCTAGAATAAAACCTTCCAAGAGCCATTGGTTTGGAGATGATAGATACTGGCAGGTTTGATTAGTTCTGAAGATTAGCATCGACCATCAATAGGTACAACCTGAGAGAAAGAGGTCGAATGAATAGATTATAACCCAAAAGTAAGTGGAACCTCAACTACAGTTAAGGAGAGAGGAGACTTATGAAGAAAAGAAAATGCCATAGAATATAGTGTTAAAATTGAAGAAGACAGTGTTTACAGAGACTGTTCCTTGTGACATTATTTTGTGGGAACACTGTTGTTACAACAGAATTAATGACAGCACCATAATGATCTGCTTTGTTTAGGAGTAGAACATATATGTAAAACAAAATATATCACGTTATATTCCCAAAGCAGATAAAAAAGAAAGATACAATTAAATTGCAAATGGGAAAGAATGATTCACTTTGGAGCAAATAGTCCTTTTTGCATAGTTGGAATTATAAAGAATAGCAATATCAAGATATGAAGATTAAGGGAGTTGTAGGACCAGCATAAAAAGGAGTCCATGAATTGTGTTCACTTTGTTTTCCTCAAGACCCCATGGATGAATTCCAGTGCTTTAAATAGAGACTCATGCTTCAATCAGACAAAGACTACGGTAGATTCATTTTGCAAAATGCATGCAAGCAGGTCAACAAGAAAGTTCAAGTCTGTGTAGCAGTAAAAGTAAGCCTGGACTCTGGCTTTCATAAGATGTTTGCAGGTTACAGTTTGTGGTTTGATTTAATATAGATTAAAAGAAGAGAATGCTAGCTAGCACTTGGAAGGCTGAGGCAGAAGAATTATGAGTTCAAGGTCGCCTGTGCTACATGGTGAGCTCAAGGTCACCCTAAACTACATAGAGAAACCCTGTCTCAAAAAATTCCCCCCCAAACCAGACAAATATAGGAAGGAAAATGGAGATAATCAATGTCTAATTAGATATAGATAATAAGGAGCATAAAAGCATAAATGATTCCTGGGTTTTAATATCTCTGGTTTTAATGAGCGTGTGAATATTTCAGTCGGGGGGTAAGATAATGAGTTGTATTTGAGAATGTAGCACCGTTCAGGAAATGATGGAAATTGGTCTCGAGCTGTGATGAGATCCCTGACTTTATGCTCGTATTCATCAAACTTTAATACTGTAGCTAAAGCTGTAAGTTTTCTGTATCAACTAACCAATTATCAAAGCCAGCAGTTTCAAAGTACATCTCACACTCTGTATGGTCAAGTTCTGCAGGGTTTGGCTGTCTTTCAGGGTTCCATAAGTTTGAAATTGAGCTGTTAGGTAGGCCAAAAATTTCATCTGAGTATAAGGAATTTCCTATAATCTCATTAAAATTTTGGCAAATTTTAGTCCTTAGATATGGTAGGACTGAAATAGTTACCATGTTGCTGTTTTCTACTGGGCTTGACCTTCATTCCACATGCTCATGTGTCCTATTGAATTATATGGCCTTCTTTGTTACAAGTCCAATTTATGAAGGCAGTTAGAATAATTTCTTCCATTTGATGAATTCAATCAATTGATGAGAGAACAGTAGGCTGTGCAATAACTCAGGTGAGTGCTGTTTTATACTTACTTGGGTCTACTTCCATGCTCAAGTAGAAAGGGTAATGTAGGACACATACATAAAGAGACAGGGACCCATAGGATGTTTTAAATTCTGGATACACGATGTGAGTGTAAGCAAATTTGCCAAGGTCTAGATTTCTGAGTCAGAAGAGAAGGGGTTAAGAAGCAGCAAAACCTAAGGAAGCCTGAAAAGACGGGAGTCTACAAAAGGAATTCCAACTGAGAGAGCAACATAAAAAAGACAGATGTGTGATTAGAATATCAAACCCTACTTTTTCACGTCTATTAATTTATCTCATCATTATTACCATGAGTTCTTCTTTCACTTCACAGCAAGATCCTTAAAAAAGTATATTCTTGATACTAAATTGTGACAACTATATGACATCACAAAATAATAAGTTGACCTGTTATAAATTGGCTTCTTAAATCCCAAAGAATATTTTCCTATGAAATAATAACTTCAGTCTCAAAAATAGGTTTTTGATAATTTATGTAAAAAGTTTTCCTCACAGGCAATTGTTGACAATCTGCTGAAACTATGGGACTCGTAAAATACAAAAGATTCTCTCTCCTTCTCTCTACATAATACATCTATCTATCTATCGATCTATCTATCTATCTATCTATCAAGCTTTTGTATTTTATATTTGTGAACATATTTTATCTTCATAATATAACCAAAATCCTAGAGAGAATATTTTACTTCATATTTATTTTGTGCTTATATCAGGCATAATTTTAAAAATCTATTAAATATGTCATATAGTGGGTAATATCTATAGTATATTTATTGTTTTAGAGTTTTCATAAATCATAATATTTATTTCTTCTGCTAAAGCAATAAAAGTATAAAATGTGACTATATTCATTATAGACTATCATCAAAGAAAAAACATCTTTAAAACATAAGTTCAATCTTGGAGAACATTTAATAGAGCTGGCCCCTTAGAAAAGACAATAGAAGGGAATCACCAGGCATGGCAAGCCATTAAACAGCGGAAAAAAGCAGAGAAACAACAACAGAAAAATAACATGACAAAGGTAAGCTAATACATATAACTTATAGCCATCAGTGTAAATTGCCTGCAATCGTCAATCAAAATAAACAGATTAGTAGAGTGGATCAAAGAACAAGATTCAACAATATGCTGTATACAAGAAACATATTTAACCAAAAAAGAAATACATACACTCTAAGTCAAAGGATGAAAAAAAATACTCCATACAATAGGAACCCAGAAAAAAGCACTGGTAATGATTCTGTTTGCAAAGTGAAGTTCAAACCAAGAATGATCAAAAGACATAATGAAGGTGACTACATATCTGTTAGAGGAAAACTTTGAGAGGAAGAGATAACAATCATAAATATGTGTGCACCAAATACAAGAGTACCAAACTATGTAGATAAATGTTAATAAGCATGAAAAATCAAATGAACAATAACAAAATTGTACTGCAGGGATCTTAATACCACACTGTCACAAATAGATAGATCAGCTAAACAAAAAATCAGCTAAAATTATCAGAACTGTGGCAAACCTGTGAACAAATGGGTTGATTAGTCCTGTACAGAGTGCTCCACCCAACAGCATCTGAATACACATTCTTCTCATCTGTACATGTTACATTCTCCAAAACAGACCATATACTAGACCACAGAATATGCTTAACTAAATGCAAAGGAATTAAAATTATCCTATGCATATTACCTAAAAAGACAGCAAAGAAATTGGAGATTAATGACTAAAGAAACTGCAAAAACTCCATAAACACGTGGAAATTAAGTAACACCCTTGAGAACAACCAGTGGGTCACAGATGAAATTGAAGAAGATATTAAACAAGATATATAATTGAGCAAAATATGTATACATCATACAGGAACCTGTGGAAAGCAATGAAGGAGTCCTAGGAGGGAAATTGATAGCTGTGAATTCTTACATCAGGAAAACAGAACAAGTATAAATAAAAAACCTAATGCTGCTCCTCAAGCTTCTGGAAAAAGAAGAGCAAGTCCATCCCAAAGCCCATACAGAGGGGAAAGTTATAAAGATCAGAGCAGAAATTAATGCAGTTGAGCCTAAGAAAACAATGCAGAGAGTTAATGAATCAAAGAGCTGGTTCTTTGAAAGAATGAAGTTGATAAATTCTTCACCAATCTTATCAAAAAAAGGAAAGAAAAGACTCAAATTTATGCAATATGAAACGAAAATTGTGAAATCACTACAGATCCTGTTCAAATTCAAAAGATCATAAATACCTAGTTTGAAACGTTTACTTTCATAAGATGGAAAACACAAAAGAATTTGGTAGATTCCTAGTTGTATATGAATTTCCAATCTTAATCCAAAAGATAAAAATTCTTAATAATCCAATATCAGTTAATAAAATTAAAAATGTAATTAACATCTTAGCAACAACAAAGCCCAGGTCCTGAAGGATTCACTGCTGATTTCTAAAGGAAGTGTAGAGAATATTTAATGCCCATAGTCCTCAAACATTTTAATGAAATTTAAAGGGAGGCAATTCTCCCTAACTCATTCTTGGAGGCAAGTATTTCCCTGATACCAAAACCAGAGAAAGACCCAACCAAAACAGAAAACTACACACCAATCTCCCAAGGGAACGTAGATGCAAAACTCCTTAATACAATACTACCAAACAGAATGCAGCAAATCATCAAGAAAATTACCTCATGACAACATGAGATTTATTCCAGGAATGCAGGAATGGTTCAAAATATGCAAATCAATACATCAATGTAGTCAGAGACAAAAATTACATGGTTATCTCTTTATTTTTATTTTTTTTATTTTTATTTTTTTAAAATTTTATTTTAAGGACAAAAGAATGGAGACATATGAACCAGAAAAGCCATAAACAATACAGAAAATACAAAGTTATACAGAATACAGCAGGGAATTAGCACTGGATGTTGTATTACATAGTTATCTTCACATTAGTTAACACAAAAACATTAAAGGAAATACCAAATTATAGATAAGATAGTAGGGAATTTGTACTGGATGCTGTATAATAT
>PVLD010027872.1:0-20156 GCA_004027595.1 Dinomys branickii
GAAGCTTGTTATGTTGGCTTTCCTGAGGGGAACTCGGTTATCCTCATTATCAGAGGAGCTCAGGTCCTCACTGTTGCTGAGGATGGCTGTGGTACCTTTAGAGAGAGCTCTGGTTCTTACTTTGAGCATCGCTTCCTGACTCCAGTGTGGATCCCTCAGCCTGCGGGCACAGATCCTTTATCCCACTGGCACAGACTCTCTAGCTCCCACAACTTTGGGCCTTCCCAGCACAGATCCATGCATGAAATAGGCCTGCATGAGACATTGTCATGGGTTCTAAGTCTCCAGTTGGACTCATGGGAGGCACTGTGATGTATTCTAGGTCTTCAGCTGGACTCATGCAGGACTGTGCCGTGGGATCCAGGCCCTTAACTGGATTCTTTTGGGTCTTTAGTGTGTGGACAAATTTCCTGCACTCTGTTTTTGTGTATGATTCTTTGGGTAAGTATTATAAATACTCTTATAAAATGTCTTTTTCCCCATACAAAACCCCAAACTACAACATACTCCAAAAGTTTACTTAAGTTGCTTTATAGATAAAACTCAACACATTATCTCAAATGATATTTTTATTGCTCAGTAGCACACGTGGAAACAACTGAACTGAGTGGACTGTCAGATTCTTGACTTGGTATTACTAATTAACAGAATTGCATGGTGAAAAATTGCTGTATTACTTATTTGTTGGATTTATGTCATCTAAATTGTTGACTAAATTGTTAATCCATTAATCAGTTGATCATAAATTGTGCTTAAAACTATCCAGTGATTTCTTCTTAATTAAAACTACTGCTTGACACTGGGCATGGTGTTGCACACCAGTAATCCCAGCACTCATTTGGGAGGCTGAGGTACGAGAATCACTGCAAGTTCAAGACCAGCCTGGACTACAAAGTGAGCTCAAGGCCAGCCTGAACTGCAGAGCGAGACCCTGTCTCAAAAAGACACACAAAAAACTACTGTGTGAGACATATGTATGAAGAGGGGTAACATTCTGAAAATATTATGACATAACTTAGCTACACTCTTGTGGCTAAATTATGTGTCAAGCAATAAAGTGAATTTGAGAGTATAAGTAAGGCATACTTTCCAAGCAATATGGGTAATTTATTAATTTGAAAATCTCTTAGGTTTTGAAATTTTCTTTCTGTAAGTTTTCTTGTATCTTCTTACACCACATAAATGCATTGTTTAACAATTATAAAGTACAATTTTGATGGTTTTGTGAATTTGATTGAGAAATTGATTGACATGGTACATTATTTGTACTAAAAAATAACTTGACCAAAAACACCTTTTATATTCACATAGGGTTTTTAGTTTGTTTCTTAGTATCTTAAAGTTAAAGGTGTTTCTCTCATACTTATAAACAAAATTCACCCGTGTTAAAACATATTTTGGGGTGCTCTATTCATGTATCTTTCATGCTCTGAAATTTTGAAGGTTAATTCAAAATGACATAGAGTATTCAAGACATTTCTTGAATATTTTCTATATATGCTTTTTTTCTTAGCATGACCTTTTAAAATTTTGCTGAAGTTTCTTGTAAGGAATAATAGTAGATACAAAGAAAGCATTGGTGATTTTATAAATTATAAAATACTCAATATCTAAATCCAAATTAGGCATGGAAGATCAGTATTAACATCGGATTTTTGTGTT
The DNA here is from genome assembly GCA_004027595.1 of Dinomys branickii. NCBI lineage: Eukaryota > Metazoa > Chordata > Mammalia > Rodentia > Dinomyidae > Dinomys > Dinomys branickii. The sequence goes on from PVLD010027872.1 coordinate 1,663, forward strand.
TTATATTTGTTTTAATGTCCAAAATGTAGATACAATACTTAATATTTGTCAGTATGCTTTTACAAGAGTAAATCTTAAAGTACCATGCTTTGTTTATATGTTCTCACACTTTTTCAAATCACTACATGAAATTAATTGTTGTGTATTAAAAATTCCCTTAAAAGCCCAAATCTATTTTGTAATTTCCTCAGAGACAAATACTCTGTAATGTAGCCCTGAAAATTCACATCTTTTATTCATTTTATGTTTTTATTTATTTCAAGAACAATGTTTTAAATCACTTGGATTGCTACCGCATCAGTCTAATGTGATACCAGCACACTCACCTGTCACTGAGATGGTATCTGCAGTGTACTTTTCATTGGGTATTTAAAGTATGGACTACACTGTTACCATTGGTTAAGTATACTTGATTATTGGCATAATATGAAAATGCATAAAATTAGATGTCGCATTTACAAAACATGTATTTTGTTTAGTTTGTTCTCTACCTTTCTGGGCTATCTATCAAAAATAAGATGACGGCTGTGTACTTGTACATAACACCAAGATTACAGCAGGGTAAAGCAATGTAAGTTCATGTAGGAAAATATTAAATCATTTAAAAAGTATTATTTTCCAAATAACATATAGAGCACTCATACTGGCAATTTATGTGTAACTTAAGTGGAATTAAGCAAAGAAGAACGCTTCGGGGGTTTTACTATTTTTGGGTATAAACAAACATCCCATTTAGCATCATTGTGCTTAGCATTGACAAAAACAAAATTTTATACCTCTGTACGTGTGTCTGGATTTAAATATCCTGTTTTCATACTAGTACTGAAAGTCATAAACTTCTCTTAATAATTTGGTAAACATGATCATATGCTAAAGCATTTAAATATGTTTAATTTTGCCATATTACCATTTATAAAATAGATCTTTAACATTATATTGAGGGTTCTATTAGACATTTTTAGTTTTCTTTATCTTTGCAGCATATCTTGGCCTTCGTGATGAGCAAAACATGCAGTGGAGGCAACTGGGCGTGGCAGCAGGGCATGGGTATTCATTTTCTCATGTGACATTTTGCGTGAAGTATAAAAACATGCTTTAGCACTACTGGTTGACATTTTTAATGCAGGTAGTGAATGTGATTTGTAGAGGTGTGGCATAAAATAAAGGGAAGAAGAGCTGTTTTCTGGCCTTTTAAGAAGTGTGTATTAGGTAGTTCCTTTGAGTCACAGAAAATTCAGGCAGCTTAGGGGAAGAAAAGTGTGAGGTCCCTAATATCTTTTCTTTTTAACTAAGTATATTATATTAAGATGCCTAGAAATGGGACTCTATTGTCCCCTCTCTTACAGGCACTTTACATTTCTTGCTGTGACTACAGCAACCACATACAGTACAGACAACTTTAAAATGTGTTTATATTAGTGTAAATAGAAAAACTATAGAAAATTTTGTGGTTTTCTCTGCTGGCGTGTTTTAGAATATATCTGTATGCTGCTTTACCTTGTATAGAGTGGATTCCAGCACATCATATTTTGTCTGTGAACTTCAGGGTCTTTTCTCAATTGCCCATTTGTAACCTGGCATCAGTCCCATTTTAAATACTGGGTAGGGATAAGGTTTATTCACATGACTTAACTTTGACCTCTCCTATTCTTAAAATATAAACTGAGTTTCTTGTTTCAGGATCAACTTACACATCACTTAGCTATCTTTGCTCTTCTGTATGTTCATTCACCATTAGTGAACTTAGGTTTTCTCTGTTCTGAAGGTCTCCTAAACTTTGCCTATAACTTTATTCTCCAACTACTAATTTCCACATAGTTTCTCTAGTTCCTAACTATGCACCCACCAGCAGCCTGATTTATTGAACTGAACTTTGCTTATTAAAGGACATTGCCAGAAGAGTAGATTGAGTTGATCAGAAGACCAGATTGCGGTATCCACAGTATAGAGCTCCTGGTACTTGAATCTCATAAACTATACTGTATTTAACATTTTAAACCTTCTTAATTTTAACTTTATATGCTAAAAAGTATATTCTGAAGGATAAGAGAAATACCTAAACTCTCAAAGATGCTTGAGCTACTTACTAATTAGGCCTGGACATTAAATTCTATGTGTATTATCTTCCATTTACCAAGAAGGGTTTTCTTGGAGATACCAGTTCAATCAGTTTAAGTTGGAAAAAAATTCCAAATGGAATCTGTGTGTAGCGTTTAACCAAAAGATTTCCTTAATCCATTGCCCTGTTCCATTTTTCCCCTTCATTTTTACTGAAAGAACAAATGTCTGAATTATGTCTAAAGGAATTAGTAATGAGGAGCCTACTTTTACAAAATAAACCTATTGAAATGGATTTTAACAGATATCACAATAATCAATTTCATGCATTGACCATGTAGATGCAAATACATTCTAAAAAATGTCTTTTTCTGTCTTTTGAGACAGGGTTTCACTATGCACTTCAGGCTGTCCTGGAACTCACTTTGTAGCCAAGGCTGCCCTCAAATTCACAGTGATCCTCCTGCCTCAGCCTCTCAAGTGCTGGAATGACAGGTGTGAGCCACCATACCTGGTTTAGAAAATTTCTTTAAAGCTCCACTTACACAAAGTAAACTATATCAAAGAATGTATAATAATTTTAAGATCATGATAATGGAGTAATAGCTAGATTGCAGCAATATGAATGCTAAAGTGTGACTTCAGTTTAACCTCAGAGTGGCTTGGTGGGAGTGTGAAGAAATGTAACAAGATACTGTTGGGTTGCTTATGCAATATTTCTTATAATTGTCTAGCTTGTACATATTGTTCTAAACACTAGAGCTTAAATTTTCTTGTTATTGTCTGCTAGATATGCTATTCCTTGATAGAAGATTCCCACAGTCTGTGTGCAAGAAGTGCCTCAAATTGATTTGTGTTGATTTTAAAATCCATCTAATAAATTATATATATTTGCTATGGCGAAAACAGTTTTTCATTAATTAAATATATGTACATCTTAAAGTGTTCAAATGTTATCATTTGGTTTTCATGAGTCATCCAAAACAATTGTCCACTGGTATATTGGGTAATAAGTCTATTTGAAATCATTAATACAGTATCATAAACTTATCAGAGCGGTGGAGATGTTCTTAATTCCTGTCAGTACAGTTTCACCTTATAAATACTGTTACAGATGTCTAAACTTTGCTTTAAGAGTGTAAGCTAAGTAAATACGAAAATGTTTCTACATAGCTGTGACACTCATTATTACTTCATGGTATATTAAATGTATCTGTGCTTCCCAAGTGTGTAGGCATTCAAAGATGTGAAAATAAAAATCATATTATCATACTGGTGATTTCCACATTAAAGTTGTTTATGATAGTAAACATCTATACAACTGTAACGTGTATCTATAAACAAGTACATTCTACTTAAATATCCCTCTGGTAACAAAAAATAGTTAAAAGATAAATTAAGTAAAAGTTTCTTTATGTCATTTAATATCTTGTATTTAGATAATAATAATGGACTAAATAGCAGTTCTGTGCTAAGATGTACATTAAAATGTGTTTCAGAGAAAATAATGCATCATAGTTGTCATCCTAGAATTCTATGTGGCCCTTGATCTAAGGCTTTCTCTCTAAAACTTTATAATCATGTGTTAACATCCTGCAGGGATTGAACTTCTAAGACATCCATGATTGGTAATGAAATAACAGTTTTCTGGTCACACTATATATTACGTGGTGCTTGATATCTAGATAAGATCATAAAATTAAACCTACTGCTCCCACTATACTGATAGAAATAAACTTCTCTTCTGGGTGTTAAACCACTGAGCTTTGGAGACCGGAACTAGAAACATAACTATTAAGAAGACAGCCAATATCTTGGCCCTGGCCCTCCAATGTCAACAAAGACCCAAGACATGGCAGGACCTTTTCTGTAAAATCCTACAACACTAGTGAGTCACCCAACCTTCTGAGCAGGAAGATGGCTGGACCCCAGACAACAGCAGTCAACCAGTGCACAGTGTGCTGAAAAGGAGGGTCACCTGAGAGAGAAAAGTCTTCCATGCTTTCATAGGAAGCCACATAACCAAGCAGAATCATGACCTATTCTGGTAGCTGACACAGAAGAGCTGAGAGACTCTGAGAGACTCTGTATATGGTCCCAAAGGTGATGCCTGAGTAGACTTAACTGACCTGCATATATAGCAAGAAGTTAATTTTTTATTAACTCAGGTCTCACTTTAACTTCGTATTAAACATACAGCAGAAAATTATAACCAAAGATGTATCAGAATAATAGCATAGAAATAGAGGCTAAATATGGAAATGAGCTGCCATCACTGACCCTTGCGGGGGGCGGAGGGGGGTCAGTTTCTAGGTGCAGCTATAGCTCATTGAATTGTTACATTTCAATGAGGCTATGAAAAAACTACAGGAGATCAGCAAATGTCTGTAAAGTCCTTAGCTAAAATTATCCTTCAAACCCACCAAAACTGTTCATCTTCTTCAGTTAAACCTGGAGAGACTTGCTACAAAGAAATATCAGACTTACAGATACCCTCAATCAATCGAGGAGTCTAAGAGCCAGCTAATTGCAATCCCTTAAAAGCAGCATCTGTATGGGGCTCTTTCCCCCAATCTACCTTTCCATTCCAGTGCTCATGCTTTAATCTCTTAGAAAGCTTTGTTGATTTTCACCTAGGGGCTGCCAAACCCTACGTGTTTGCACAGATGGAATGAAAAACAAAAGAGACAAACTCTTTTTATTGGGATCCACTAGACTGATCTTCTAAAGGGAGTTCATACCTACTAAGCTAGATGATTTATCCAAGGCCCACTAGATTAGCTCTCTGGAGAAGGCCCCTGACGAGGGTTTCCCCTAGACTGACCATTCTTAGCTCCAAACAGCTAAATTGACACTTCAAGCCAGGCATGGTGCCCATTCTCCCTTAACCACAATTAGGGACTACCTCTTCAGAGGGGGAATGTGATAGGGAGCTAAGTTAGATAGAAATTAATAGGCAGTCAGAGAAGGATATGTCCTCAAGAGACTCAGTATAGAAGATAACACATCAAAACTGTGGTTAGAGGCACATCTGAAGAAGGCAAGACATTCAGATTACAATCAAAATGGCCATATTTACATACATCCTGGAGGGAATAATGGAAGCTTGAGAGTGTTCTGTAATTGGTACCACCCTTTGAGATTTTCCATAGAAATAGACCATTACCTCACTAGGAGTGGACCATACTCTCTCATCAAGTAAGGCTAAGGCTAAGGCTAAAGGCTAAAGGCTAAGACTATTAAGACTAAAGACAAAACTAAGATTGCAGATTGTTGACAGAGGTTAATGATGTCATCCATATGACCTTGCTACATGCCCTGCTTCCCTATCGGAACAATATTAGCTAAGTGGCTATACTTATAATCATATTAGATGATTATAGTTTGACTCATGTTGTACCCACCTTGTTATTTTGCACTGGAAAACATTCTGGGAGAGATGACCTCAATGACAATCCACTCAGGAGTTCTCTTGTCTCTCAGGAGCGATTCCTATTCCCTATTCCTATTCCCCAATAACCTTTCCTACTCTTATAAAATGAAAAATAAAATAGTAAAAAGCTTCAGCACAAAAAGAGAAACTACCTATAGAGTGATGAGACAACCCACAGAGTAGGAAAATGTATTGCCAGCTACTCCTCAGATGATTAACATCTAGAATATATGAACAACTCAAAAAACTCAACTCCCCAAATTTAAAGATCCAACCCAAAAATGGACAGCTGAAAGGAATGGACATTTCTCAGATGAAGAAGTACAAACAGTGTATCAGTCAGAGTTTACTAGAGAAACATATTTAACACAAGATATACAAATGTACAAGAAATTACAAATTTGGCTTACAATGGTCAGCCACAGAGTTGGATGAGGAAGCATGCAGAGGGTGTCTGTGCGCAGGAGATTGAAGAGCCCAGCCCTAGGTCTGGAGTTCACCGCAGTGTCGGTGCAAGTCTGTATCAGGAGGCTGATGGGTCTGTGACAGAATGCTGAAGAATCTATAATGAAGGCCAGAGAGTCTACACCAGAAGGGTGAAGAGTCCCAGGTGGAGGCCCAACAGTCTTCACCAGAAGCCAGGAGATGACCAAGCTGAAGGCAAAGATTGGAGCTCCTCCGAAGAACCAGCTGCCAGTCTTTCGTCACTTCCCTTTTTTTAATGCAGTCTACCCGCCCTGGGGGAGATGGGGGGCTCCTCTACACCCACACCCTTTGCATTCTTTCCTCTTGCACAGGCTCAGGATGAATACAGAGTAAGCACCCTGGCTCCCTGCTGAGTCACATGTTAACCTTCTAAACTTCTCAAATTGATCCAATAAACAACATCCCAGAAGGGTAAGGGCATGTCCTTTTTGCCCCAAGATGCAGAACTACTAAGTCACTGAGCCAAACCTCTAGACTCCCCAAGTTGACACAATTTATCAACCATAACAAACAGCAAATAAATATATGAAAACATGCTTGGCATCACTGGTCATTTTAAAAATACAAATGAAAACAACACTGAGATTTGATCTCACCCCAGAAAGAATGGCTATCATCAAAAAACCAACCAATAACTAATGCTGGAGAGGCTGTGGGGGAAAAGTAACGCTCTGTACTGCTGATGGGAGTGTGAATTAGCATAACCCGTATGGAGGCCAGTTTGTAGATTCCTCAAAACACTAAAAGTAGAGCTTCCATTTGACCCACGTATTCTCCTTGGTATGTGACTGAAAAATTGAAAAACATTGTCCCACAATGATATATGCATACCTACATTTATAACACAAGAATTACAATAGCCAAATCTTGGAAAGAAACAGCCCAAATGTCCATCAAAAGATGAATGGATAAAGAAAATGTATTTATATACAACAGAGTACTATTCTGCAATAAAGAAGCATATATTAGAATCATTAATAGGAAAATGGATTCAATAGATGCATAATTTTAAGTTAAATAAATTCACACACTCATTTAAATATCACATTGTTTCTCTCATGTGAGAAAACCAAAGGGTAAATGAGGGGCAGAATGGGGGGAAGTAAGGGAAAAGGAAAAAAAGAGAATGGAAACACAGCTTGCGTAAATGGGGAGGGGAAGAAGGCTTGAAGGGAGGGGAGGTTGTTATGGTTGATACATTGTACCAACTTGGGGAGTCTGGAGGTTTCACTGAGTGATTGAGCAGGAAGCCAGGGTGCTTACATTGTATACATACTGAGCCTGTGGAAGAGGAGGGCATGGAGACTGTGTGAGAGCTACACGCCCCCTCGGTGGGGGCAGGCTGTTTACAAGGTAAAGGAGAGAAAGAGGCTGCTTGCCTGCAATTCCACACATTTGCTGGTTGTTTGCTGCCATGAATGTTTGCCCTCTTCCATGTGCCACTCTGCCTCAGAACCAGCCAAATATGGACTGAAACCTCCACAAACTGTAAGCTAAATAAACCTTTCCTTCCTTCATTTTGAGTGTTGGGTATTTTGTCTCAGCAATGAGAGAAAAGTAACCAAGACACAGATGAAGAGAAAGAATAAAGATATATTATGTACAGGTACAAATTCCTGATGGTGAATGTGGTCACTATGTATGAAAAATATGTCCTAATAAAAAATAAATTTAAGAAAGAGAGGTCAGTCACTTTTGTCCATTCTAGGGGCACACACTCAAGACCTTTGACAGCCTCGTAGAAAATCTTTGCCATTAGCCCACAATGAGGTATCCAGATCCACCAGAAGCTGGCCTTTCCCAAGAAGGAAGAAAACTATTGTGGGAGGGGAGGCAGGAGGTCTAAAATCACAGATAGCCTGTAACTGGTCCCTTGAAAGCCGTGATTCCCCTGATGTAAGCCTATATTCCAGATAGTGAACTCCCTGAAGAGATATCTGGGGCTTTTCTTTTGAGAGTTTATTTACCTTATTTGCTAGAAAACTGAGGGCTTGGATAGTACTGTGGTTGGATAACTCCAAAGTTGGGCTGCGGATTACAGTGTCATCTACATAGTGTAGGATGGTTCCTTGTATGTTTTGTTGCTTGTTGTTGTTGTTGTTTTGGTTCAGTTTTTTTGGTACCAGGAATCAAACTCAGGACCTTGTACTTGCCAGGCAGATACTTGTGCCACTGAGCTATACCCCCGGCTGGTTCTCTGCTTAAGGTCTAGGTTTCTTATTTCTTTTTCCAGTGCCAAAGAAAAATGGGGAGGGCTGTCGCAAAAGTGCTGTGGGACTTGAGTTTGGTGCATGGTGATAGTCTTGGGTCTATTTTCAGTCTTCGGCAAGTGGCAGGCCAATTTTTCCAGCACCATTTATTGAAGAGGCTATCTTTCTTCCAGTGAGTTTGTTTGGCCCCTTTGTCAAATATTAGGTGGCTGAGTGTTTTTGTGGTTGTGGCGGTATCTTCCAGTCTGTTCCATTGATCCTCAGGTCTGTTTTTGAGCCAGTACCGGGTTGATTTTATTACAGTAGCTTTGTAGTATAATTTCAGGTCAGCGATTGTGATTCCACCTGACTTGGCCTTGTGGCCCAGAATTGCTTTTGCTATTCTGGGTCTCTTCTGGTTCCAGATTAACTTAAGGCATGTTTTCTCCAGGGGCTTTTATAGGCAAATGGTCACAATTAAAGACCATACTCATAAATGAGGTAAACCAGATGTGCATGTGCAAACAGTGTATAGTATCATTAGTGTAGGAACCTGGAGGTGAGAATATAGATTGGAAGGTATGAAGGGAGACTGCTCAAGGGCAGAGAGCAACCAGGATGAAGGGAAGGAGAGGAGGAAGAGGGGGATAGCTGTGTAGGTATGTATGTATGTGTGGGATGGCTGACATGGCTGCACTGTTGTGTCATGTCATATTGATGTGGGAAACAATCAGTGATTAGTTGTTTGATCAACCTTGTATGTCTATTTGTATTGTCCTGACTATACACTTTGAAGCTACCAACGTGTAATACAGCAACCATTGTCAATCCCCTGCCACTTTATGTGTAGTTCGGTTTTTGTACTGTTCTTGTGCTACTGTGTGTATGTTTGTCAGTGTTTTTGTTCTTTTACTTTTAAAATTAAAAAAAGTGCTGTGGGAGAACTCTCTGCTAAGTCTACCGTTGTTTTGCCTTTGAAATGGAATTATTCATCTCAGAGGCAAAGAGGAACTAGGAATCTGGATGAATGGGAATAACAAAGAAAGCATATTTGAGATATAAGACAGAGAACCAATTTGTGTCTCCTGGTTTTTGTCTTTTTGAGACAGGGTCTCGCCATGCAGTTCAGGCTGGCCTTGAGCTCACTTTGTAGCCAAGCTCATCTCGAACTTGCAAGGATCCTCCTGCCTCAGCCTCCTGAGTGCTGAGATACAGGTGTGCGCCACCACACCCAGCCTCTCCTGGAATCTGAATGAAATTAAACATGGATCTGCCACCACAGGGTGGATTGGGACTACACCCATATCAATGAGACAGAGGTCTTGTACCATCCTATATTCTCCTGATGGCTTTACTATGGAGAAAACTGGAGTACTGGAAGAGGTCTTGGAAGGCCATAGAAGGCCATGTTTGAGAAACCTTTCTATGAGAGTCTGGGGGCCTTTACAGGCCTCTTCTTTGACTGGATATTGCTTTCACTTCACAAAGTGACTGAGATATTTTTGTTGTTATCGTATTCCAGATTCCTTTTTATGCTTTAAATTTTACAAGCAATTTGATCCATTTCTTTTGGGAAGAAATCTTCCTAACAGGTTTTATTAATCTTAATTTCAATAACTTAAAGAAAATATATTGCTTTGCAATTGCATATCTGGAAGCTTAGCTTCTTTTTTAAAAAAGTTTATTACATGTTTGCAGTATATGCTATTTATAATCACCTTGGGAATGTGGGTACCTGTAATATAAGTTGGTTCTTTTTTAAAATCTCCTTTGGCCCTTCCCTCTCATTTCCCTCTAGCCTCCTCTAAGCCCCCTTTCCTCATCATTCTTGTTGATATTAGTAATCTTATATCATATTTATGACATATTATGTTTATATTCATTGATGTTACTGGGATCCTACACATGGCATATCTTTTTTCTACTTTCTATTCTCCTATGCTTCTCTCCCCCATGTTCTATTAGACCCCTTCCCATTTGCAAGAGAGCTATCCTCTTGTCTCCTATCCATCCTTTCTTATGCTCTTTGCACTTTGCCTTACTCAACTAACAGATACTACGTAGTATTTAAGTTTTTATAACTGATTTCTTTCACTCAACACTATTTTTCCTACAAATATCTCAGATTTGTTTTTCTTTATAGCCTAGCAGTATTCTATTTTGTATAGATATCACATATTCTTTATGCTACCATCTGTTGATTGGTAAATAGGCTGCTTCTAGGATTTACATTCATAATCATGCTGCTATAAGCATTGGGATGCATGTGTCATTATAGTATGATATCTTTAGCTCCTTGGGAAAGATACACAGCAGGGAGATAACTGGGTCATATGAGATTTATATTTAGCTCTTGGAGAAATTTCCATAATGATTTCCATATTGGTTGTATTGGTTTACATTTCGACACAGCAATCCCAGCATTTGTTATTTTTTGATTTCCTGATGATTGCCATTCTTTGTCCTTAAGATGTAATACTAGCATTTTTCTAATTTGCGTTTCTCTAGTGTACAAGGATTTTTGAGCATTTTTTTCATATATTTGGTGACAATGTCCATTTCTTCCTCTGAGAAGTGTCTGTTCATTTCACTTGCCCATTTCTTGATCAGGTCTTTTATTTTGAGTGGCCTGACTTTTTGGCATGATATTGGAACAAAAGCACACATGTGGATCATTACAGAAACATTCACAGACACATTCAGCTATTTCATTTTTGACAAAGGGGCCAAAAGCATATGTGGAAGGAAAGAGAGATTATTCAACAAATTGTACCGGGAAAACTGGATATCTCTTTGCACAAGATTGTAACTGGACCCATACCTCTCACCATGTACAGAAATTGAAATGTATCAAAGATTTAAACATTAAACACAAACACTGAATTTACTGGAAGATAAAAATATGTAAAATACTTGCAGTCATATGTGTAAGAAATGATTTTCTAAGCAGAACTGCAATTGCACAAAAAATAACAGCAAGAATCAATGCATGGGATTTCATCAAATTAAAAAGCTTCTGTACAACAAAAAGTATCAATTAGTAGAGCAAAGAGACAACCCGCAGAATGGTTAACAAATTTTGACAGCTATTCCTCAGAATACTAATATCAAGAATATATAAAGAACTTAAAAAATATCAGGCCACCTAAAAGACCTAATTAAAGAGTGGGCTGGTATCTTTTAGTTTTATAACTACTGGCATTGCTGAATTTGCGCACTCAGGCATTCCATTATAACATGTAGCAGATTCCATCTATTACCTAATTATGTCAGGGAGGCCTGCTGCAGTCACAGCATATAAAATGTATTCGGACCTCTGCCAGTATTTGAGAACTGCCTCAGTTTTCCCAGTAAATGTCTTTCTAGCTGGGGTGTAGGACAGCATGGGGCAATTAAATACTGATGATTGAACATTTGACCACTGAAATGATATATCAGAGCAGGTGCACAAAACACTAACTAGGAGTCCCTTTGACCCCAATTATGGCTATAGATCTAGAGAAGGGTTTTACATAGAAGGAAGTTAAAACAGAATGAGCCACACCTATCCTTAGAGGTGATAATGATGTTCATAAACAGGAGCACTGCAGATTGCCCTGAGCCCCTTCAGTTTTTGTCAGAGGAAAAGATGAGGGTTTTGGCTGGCACAGCCCCCTCTCTGGGAGTGGAGACAGTCAATCCTCCACTGCCAAGAGTCAAGCACATCAGTCACCTGACACATCAAGCGGGACCTGGGTGGTGGTTTGGTCCAATTGCAACAGCCATAATTCTGGCCCTTCTCCATCAATCCTCATCTAGTTCCCAAGTATTGAATAGAAAAGGCCATACCCAGCAGTTGAGTTATAGGCATATGTGGAGCCATGTGACATTTTTGTACTTTACACTGAATATCTGGGGCAGATTGACTAATGAAATGACGTCCCTTCACTGCCTGTTCATTCCTGGAAGACTGATCTAGGTTTGCATATTTATGAAAAGCTACTAATCAGCTATGGAAAACAGTTGGATTTTCCTCTGTTCCCTGTGTAAGCTCACTCACCCTTTCATAATCAATAGGCTTCTCAATGGATCTTTTTATCCTATGATAAGAGCAGTTATCATATTAGAATTTATTTTTAATCTACCGCTAATAATAATTTCGGTTCTGTTGGAAAGACAATAGTGTCTCTGGGGTGTTTCCTTCTCTAGTTGTAGCATATTGTTCAGCTATATATTTCCTAGCCTCTTCTAGAATCTTCTGTTTTATATATAGGATATGGCAAATGGGCAAGTTAAATTTGAAATCTTGCCATTTTGGGTCAAAAGCAGTGGTCAACATTTGAAACCCATCTGCAAATCTGCTAGGATCTTCTGAAAATAAGTCCAGCCATTCTTTGCACTGTTTGGTGTCTGCCTCTGAAAAAGGAACCTGGACTTGAGCAGTCCCTTTTACTCCTGAGATCTCTCTCAGGGGCAGGAAGTACTATGAGTTAGAATGAAGAGCTCCACCTTTGAGTCTGTCCTGCAGAGCTTAAAGCTGTCTAAGGAACACAAGGAGGAGTCTGGGCGAACACTGGCTCTCTGGGGCACTAAATTCTGGTGCAGTCCTGAGTCACTAGAAAAGAATGGAACTGAATTACTGGCCTGGGGATTATAAGGAGGAAGTGGAGGAGACAACTGTGTGCAATTGTTTTTATTTAAAAGGTTGGAAAGATACATAATCCTCTGAGAAACAGGTGGGCGTATGAGGATAGATCATCAATGATGTCAATTTTCTCTTCCTTAGAGGCCTCTTTAAGTTCTATTTAAGTACAGCAGTTCTTGGCCTTTCCCAGAGATAAAAAGCCATAGAAGCCTTCACGTAAAAAACTTTCACACCACTATCCTTTCCTTTTGCAGAAAAGATCTAACTGAAGAAGTTTCATCATTTAGACTGCCATTCTGTATCCACCTATTACCATTTCCAAGTTTATATTGTAATGAAATAGTATTGAAACACAAGGTAATTTATTTTATTTTCAGATTTTCACATTCAATTTTTTAACATTACTCTTTTCATTAGCACATAGTTGTCATACATATTGATGACATATATTGTTGTGGTTTAGGGTTGACAAGGGGAAACAATTTAACACAGGACACATATTTTATAAGATCATTTTATAATAGTCACCCAAAGAGTCAAGTTCAAAAGAGTGTAGGAAATCTGTTCACACACTAAAGACCTAAAAGGATCCAGCTGCAGGCCTGGATCCCATGGCAATGTCCTGCATGAATCCAGCTGAAGACCTAGAACCCACAACAGTGGCCCCCACGGGTTCATCTGGAGGTCAAGAGCCCATGACGATGTCTCATGCAGGCCTGTTTCATGGATCTGCACTGGGAAGGCCCAAAGGTCAGTGGTGGAAGCTAGAAAGTCTGCGCCAGTGGGATGAAGGATCTGTGCTAGCAGGCTGAGAGATCTACACTGGAACCAGGAAGTGACACTCAAAGTAAAAGCCAGAGCTCCCCAAAAAGGGATCACAGCCACCCTCAGCAACAGCGAGGTCCTGAGCTCCTCCAAAGAATGGGAACAGCCCCATTCATGTCAGGAAAGCCAGTGCAATGAGCTTCTCCAGGAGACTGAGCAGTGCACCATTTTCCCCTGAAGAGCCAAATAATGACACTCAACATAAGAACCACAGCTCCCCCAAAGTGAACCATAGCCATTCTCAGCAACAACAATGTCCCAAGCTGTGTTACAAATTGACAACCAGTTGTCAACCCTGTGGTGGATTGACAACTCATCACTTTATAATCCCCAGATGAAATGAGTAAGTGTGGTGCTGGGTGTGGGAGGCCCACTTGGGGACTGTTGCCAGCAGCATAAAAGGTAGAACTGGAGGAGTTAGGCCCTTCGTAGCAGAGAAAGGCTCTTGGGAGCTGGTAGAAGCTAAAAGAAGCTGTTGGTTCTGTTGGAGGAGCTTGTCATGCTGGCTTGCCTGATGAACTTGGCTGTTTTATCCTCCAAGGAGCTCAGGACATTGTTGGCCTTGGTTTACCTTGGGGAAGCTCTGGTCCTTACTTTGATCATCGCTTCCTGGCCGCGGAGGGGCAGATGGAGAAGCTTGCTGTGTTGGCTTTCCTGATGGGAACTCAGCTGTCTTCACCACTGGAGGAGCTAGGGACTTCACTGTTGCTGAGGATGGCTGTGATCCAGGGGAGCTCTGATTCTTACTTTGCATGTGACTTCCTGGCTCCAGTATAGATCCCTCAGCCTGCTAGCACAGATCCTTCATCCTGCTGGCATAGACTTTCTAGCGTCCACCACTGACCTTTGGGCCTTGCCAGTGCATATCCGTAAAACAGGCCTGCATGAGATATTGTTATGGGTTCTAGGCCTCCAGTTGGACTTGCGGGAGGCATTGCTATGAGCTCTAGGTCTTCAGCTGGACTCATGCGGGAAACTTCCATAGGATCCAGGCCCTCAGCTAGATTCCTTGGTCTTTCTGTGTGGACAGATTTCCAGCACTCTCTCGTACATGACTCTTTGGATGACTATCATAAATAATCTTATGATATGTGTCCTGTATTATATTGTTTCCCCTTGAAAAATATCCCCCAAACCAACATAAATCCACCACATGCATCACACAAATATGAACCTCTATATAATGTATCTCAATTACTTTCCCATTCCCCTCATCTCCCATCAACCCTTCACCTCCCCATTTACACAAAGCTTTGTTTCCATTTTTGTCTTTCCATTCTCTTTTTTCCTTTTCTTTTCCTTCCCCTCCCCCTTCTTAGTTCCCTTTGCCACTTGAATATGTTCTTCCTACTTCCTAATACTGTCCTCCATTCTGCTCCTCACTTACCCTTACCTTTGGGTTTCTCATATGACAAATAATGTGATATTTAAAATAGTGTGTTGATTTATTTCACTTAAAATTATGCATCCATTTTCCTGTAAATGACTCAAATGTATCATCCTTTATTGCAGAGTAGTACTGCACTGTATATAAATACATTTCTTTATCCATTCATCTTTTGGTGGACATTTGGGCTGTTTCTTTCCAAGATTTGGCTATTATAATTATGCTTTATAAATGTGGGTTTGCATATATTACTGTGGTACATTTTTCAGTCTTTCAGTCACATACCTATAAGAATATCTGAGTCAAATGCAAGCACTATTTTTAGTGTTTTGAGCAATCCACATACTGACCTCTACAGTGGTTACACCAGTTTGTACTTCCACCAACAATGGAGAAACGTTTCTTTTTCCCCGCTGCTCTGTTGGCTGTTATGGTTTATGTCTAGATGTCCACACAAACACTCATATAGTCACAGGATGGTGAGATTTTCAGAGGCAGCTGAATCTACATTCTAATTGATTTATGATTCAATGCTAGGATTGAGTGTGAGTGCTACACCCGCCTTGCAGGAGTAACCTTCATATATTTTAAGGAACAGAAAGAGGCTCATATTGCTCTTGTTGCTTTTAGCTGACTTCTGCCACTATAACTGTTGCCCCTCTGCAAGGTGCCAGCCTGCCTTGGAGCCAGTCAATTATCAACTGAAACTTCTACAAATGGTGAGCTAAATAAATTTTCCCCCTTTAACACTGTGTGTCAGTTATTTTGTCTCAATAATGAGAAAACTAACTAAGACACCAGCATTTGTTGTTAGCTGAGTTCTTAATGATGGACATTCTTTCTTGAGTGAATTGGAATTTTGTTGATTTTAATTTGCATTTCTCAAATGACCAGTGATGTTGACCCCCTTTTCATATACTTACTTGTATTTTTTCATCTGAGAAATGTCTATTCATATCAGATGCTCATATTTAGACTGAGTCTTTAAATTTTGGGGTTCTGATTTTGTTAGTTCTTTATGTATTCTAGATGTTAATCCTTTTGCTACTTTTTAAAATTCTATTAGTTGCCTCTTCACTTTTTGGTGGTTTCTTTTGCTTTTCAATTTGATGTTATTCCATTTGTTGATTCTTTGTAATATTTACTGTGAAATCAGAGTTTTGTTCATAAAGTTTGCCTACACATACATCTCCCAGAGTTTTGCCCACTCCATCTTCCAGCACATTAAGTTTTCTGTTTCAATATTTATATCTTTGGTTCATTTTGATTTTAGCTCCATTGGTGGTAAGAGAGATGAGTCTAGGTTCAATTTTTCACATGTGGAAAGCTAGCGTTCCCCACACCATTTATTCAAGGGCTATCTTTTTGTCCAGTGAAGTTTTTGGACCCTTTGCCAAACATATGCCACCTGAGAGTGGCTGGCACTGTTTCTTCATCTTCTATTCTGTTCCACTGATCCTCAGAGAAGTTTTCTTATTCTTTTTTATTTTTCCCCAGTACCATGCTATTTTTATCAAGGTAGCTTTGTAATTTAACTTCAAATGGGAGATTGTGATGGCCCCTCCATTGCTCTCGATGCCCAGAATTGCTTTTGCTATTCTTGGTCTCCTCTGATTCAATAAGTATTTTCTTTGTCTTTTTGAGACAGGGTCTCCCTATGTAGTTCAGGCTGGCCTTGAGCTCACTTTGTAGCCCAGGCTGGTCTCAAACTCAAAATGATCCTCCTGCCTCAGACTGCTGTGTGCTGGGATTACAGGCGTGCACCACCATGCCCAGCTCCGTAAGTATTTTAGAATTGTTTCCTCTAGTTTTTGGGAGGTATGTGTAGTGGGTTGATAATTGGTGGTAATCTTATGACACCCAGCTGAACTGAGTAAGCATGGTTCTGGGTGTGGTAGGCCCACCTGAGGATTTTGGCCAGCAGCATAAGAAGCAGAACTGAAGAATAAGTGGCTGTTCGGAGCAGAGTAGGGCTGTTGGGAGCCTGTTGAAAGCATAGCGAAACTGTAAGGAGCTCCTGGTTTTCTTGGAGGAGCTCGTCATGCTGGCTTTCCTAATGAACTTGGCTGTTTTCATCCTTCAAGGCATATGGGACCTTGTTGTCACTGATAATGGCTTTGCTTCACTTTGGAGGAGCTCTAGTCCTCACTCTGAGCATCAAATCCTGGCTCAAGAGAGGAAGAAGGTACACAATTCAGTTTCCTGAAGAAGCTTGTTACTTTCGCTTTCCTGATGGGAGCTCAGCTTTCCTGATCATTGGAGGAGCTCAGGACCTCGCTATTGCTGAGGATGGCTGTGGTACCTTTAAGGGGAGCTCTAGTTCTTACTTTGTGCATCACTTCCTGGCTCCAGTGCAGATCCCTCAGCCTGTTAGCACAGATCCATCATCCCGTTGGCATAGACTTTCTAGTTCCCACCACTGACCTTTGGGCCTTCCCAGTGCATATCCATGGAACAGGCCTGCACCAGCCATTGTCATGGGCTCTGGATCTCTAGTTGGATTCATGGAAGTCATTGTTATGGGCTCTAGGTCTTCAGCTGGACTCATGCAGGACATTTCCGTGAGATGCAGGCCCTTGACTGGATTCTTTGATCTCTAGTGTGTGGACAGATGTCCTGCACTCTCTTGTATATCATTCTTTGTGTAAACATTATAAATAATCTTATAGAATATGTGTCCTGTATTATATGGTTTCCCCTTGCAAAATAACCCCCAAACCATAACAGTATGCTATTGGTATTTTGACTGGGATTGCATTAAATCTGTATAAAAATTTTAGAAAACTATACTGGTTCTGCCTATCCAAGAACAGGGGATATATTTCCATTTTTTCATACCCTCTTTAATCTCCTTTTTCAAAGTACTGTAGATTTCAATGCATAGATGTCTTGGTTACTTTTCTCTCATTGCCGAGACAAAATACCCAATGCCCCAAATTAAGGAAGGAAAGGTTTAGTTAGCTTATAGGTGGTGGAGATTTCAGTCCATATTTGCCTGGCTCAGAGGCAGAGTAGCACATGGCAGAGGGCAAACGTTCATGGCGGCAGAACACAGCAAAAACAACAAGAGCAAAACAGGGAGGAATGGCGGCAAGCAGCCTCTTTCCTTCCCTTACATTGTAAACAGCCTACCCCCACCCAGGGGGGTTATAGCTCTCACACAATCTCCATGCCCTCCTCTTCCACAGGCTCAGGATGTGTACAAAGTAAGCACCCTGGCTTCCTGCTGAGTCACTCAGCCAAGCCTCTAGACTCCCCAAGTTGACACAATGTATCAACCATAATAATAGATCTTTCTGCTAATACAAAAACGACTGAGGAAATACAGAATTATAGAGAACATAGAAGGGAATTAGCTCTGGATGCTGTCCTACATAATGTTACCTTCATCTTTGTTACTCAGGTTACACAGATGATGGCCCTTTTGATCAGTTCGTTTTTTCTCCTCCCTCATCTCCGTTGCCCTACCACTCAATCAGTCATCTTCCCTGT
>PVLD010027873.1:0-20155 GCA_004027595.1 Dinomys branickii
CAGATGGGACGAAGGAAAGGAGAAAAGAAAAAGACAAAAATGTATGTATGTATATAGGAATATATATGAATATACATATGTGCAGGAGGGCTAACATGGTTCTACTATTGTATTATATCACTTAGTGCTAAGCAATAATCGATGACAGGATATTAGATTAATAGTGTATATCTGTATGTGTTAGCCTGAACACACACTTTGAAGATATCAATATGTAAAGCAGCAACAAGCGGTGTTTTTTTCTGTTGTTGTTGTTGTTGATGTTGTTGCTGTTGTTGATGTATGCCTGTTTTCTTTCTTGTCTTTGGGTTTTTGGTTTTTGTGTTTTTTTTTTTTTTTCTGTTGTTGAGAGGATTAACTGTCTGACTAAATTTGCATGTCTATATATGGGTCCATACATCTACAATTCGAAGATATCAATGGATAAAGCAACAACTACTTTTGAGACCATATCACCTTGTCTATAGATAGTTGTGATTGTACTATTTTCTATGATAATGGGTGTCTGTTTGTCAATATGTTTTTGTACTTTTATGTTTCTAAAATAAAAAAAAAAATAAGCAACATGTGTAAGTGGGTAGTTCACTGGCTGTAGTTCACTTCATGAACACATCTTTGAAATTCTATAAACAACAGTAATAGTATTAATGCCCTAGCTTAACATATGCAAACAACTTTCATGAAAAGAAAAATACTCTCTATGTTTAAGGAGAGGGGACTCATTTGACTCAGTGTATTAGAAGTTAAGCATCTGTATCAGTGAAAGGTCATACTATCCAACATCTCATTTTGTTAATTTATTCTTCAAATTTAGTCATGGTTATATGTAGATAATCTTCAATAAAAACTTAACTTGAAAATTAACTAGCAATAACAATCCTTCTATAAAATAATAATGGGCAAGGAGGAAAAGCTAGGTTCTATGATTCTTTTTCTAATTTGTCGCAAGGTAATAGTTGATATTTACTATGTTCTTCTACTACATGTACATTTTTTCTTTAAATCTGCACCTCTATTGGCCAGTTTCTTTACTTTGTGGAGTGACCTTAAATGAAGTGTCTGAATTCTCAGTGGTCTAGCTTTGTTGTAATTTTCCATTATCTTTCCTTACTGAGCATGGTTACTGGATGAATGTTTGGTGTTTTCCAAAGGCTTCTGTGTAGGAGACAGAGCGGTGGAATTGGAAGGTAGGATGGACTTTTGAAGGGTGGGGCCTAGTGGGAGATCCTTTAGTCATTTGAGGTGTGGACTTTCAAAGGACTTGGGGGCCCTTTTTTCTCTTAGCTTCCTGGCTTAAAATACAGTTTTTTAGTTTTCTTTCAATTCTCCATTGTCTTGTGCTACCATCTACTTCCCTCACCAGGTGCCAAATAAATAGGTCTACCTTAACCTGAACTTTGAACCTCCAAAACTGTGAGCTAAGTTAACCTGTCTCTTCATAAGTAGCTTTACTGGGTATTTTAGTATGCTGATGGAAAGCTGACTAATGCAGAATGATACAGCTGACAAGTGTCCCAGAGAATCATAAGATTTGTGAAAGGGGTCTTCTTTGTTCCTATTATATAGCAGTAATGTAACTTTCTTTTGATAATCAAAACATATTATCACAGACAATAATCTTCATCATTGGTTGCCATTTCAGTGGCTTGGGGTGCCCAAAATGAAGGACCAAAATCTCAGCTTTCAATTTAATGATTTTGTGTTTCCTAGTAGAGTTATTTCTTAGAAATGAAGACTTCCAAATTAACAGAGCTAAATTCAGAAACAAAAAATCCTTTTTTAAGTATAGTAATAAAATGCATCACTTTCCATCCTTCCTTTGATTCTTTGACCCATGCATTCTACCTATGAAAGAAATAATTGACTTAAATGTATACTGCATTTTGGAAGACAGAATCTGTTCATCTCATGGTTTTGCCTGCCTACTGGTACCATAATTCAGGATTCACTTTGCAATCCCATAACTCTGTCAAGCAAGATGTTCTGGTTAATGAGATAATTGTTAAGTTAATTCAGAGATAAAATGCCACTGTGATGCTTCCTTTGTTAATGAATGAATTCTAGTCAGTAGCAATGTCGTATAGCACACCATGATGATGAATAAGGGATTGTATTTGTCCAGTGATTTTACTACTGGCAGAAGAAACATTACATGTGTGTGAAGGAGGAAAATCTGTATCTAAAGTATATATCTATATTAAGTGACTAGAAATTACATATTCTTCTGATGGAAAAGATCTAAGTAATATCTGTACATACCTGCTACCAAGTAACTGACTGTTTCCTAAAGGAGTAGAGACATCTTGGGGGCTGAACATTTCTACCTGCTTTTGGCAAGGTGGATACTCAAAGTCAGTAGCATTGCAATGGCAAGCAGAAACACCAAAATGACACCCAGGATTTGATGGGATCATTCTCCCAAAACGTCAGGCCCTGATCTCTGGTGAGGCTTATATGGGATAAGCAAGCAGGAAATATTGAGGCAAAATGGCCTGTCAATCAGGGATTGGTTGTTACAATATGCATTGTAGTGACCAGTTATGCATCACAATGACCAGCCATTTCTAAGAAATAAAAGTAACAAGAACTGTAACCAGAACTATTACCTGGACAACCAGCAAAGTGAAATATATTGGTTAGGGGAAGCATCTTCTGCTACAATTCCACCCTCTTTTAGTTTCCTTTGAAAGTCTTTGCTGGGCTTATTACATGTGATCTTCTGAGACAAGGCCCGGGTAGAAGCAGAACATTAGAATTGTCAGTTATCCTAGCATGGACCCTAGCCAACATTCTCAGGATTATCTTATTACAGAGTTTTCCCTCAAACTGCTTTTTGGAAGAGACATAATTTCGGCCTGTCTGTTCTGTAACACTACTCTGGCAAGGTAGTGAGTAAGTGAACTTGATCTAGGAGAGTGTCTGGTGTGCCTTGGATGCTTATCAAACCTTGATCAAATGTTGATTGATTGTTTTATTCTCTTGGAGTAACTGTCTATACAGTTTAAGGCAAAAACCATGGCTACTGGGGGCGGGGCAAGGAAGCAAGGACTGGGCTAAGCAGCCTGAAAAGACACAAAATTCAAGGATGATAGTTATGGAGTGATCCTGTGAATGGTGTCCTCAGGCTTTAGCCATGCGTGGACTGGTCAGCTTCTGGTGACCAGCGCAGGCTTTTGATTGTGTTATCTCTTCAGAATGAGCCCCAGAGGAGCTGTCCAGGTAACTTTTTTAAACGATCATCTGAATGGGCTCTTCTGACTCTATAATGGTGAATCTAAAATGGATTTCTGAAACTTGTAGTGGTAATTAATATGCGCCTGTGTTGCATATGTGTGCAGGGGTGTCTACAGGTATATTTGATCTTTTAGCTAAACTTTTGTGGAGCCAGTTATCAGCCATTTCTTTAGGGTTATGTTTTATTTTCTCGTCTTGTTAGAGCTTGTGGTTTGTATGCTGTGTGTAATTTTTATGTAGTTATCTCTGTTACTAATGCAGGCCTGTTGTTGCTGCCAGTGATCAAGGGTAGGCCATATTTCGAGGTGATTTTTCACAGCGGGGCCCTACAAACTTTTATGTCCCTGTCAGCCGGGGTAGAGAATGCTTTGGGCCAGCCCAAGTAGGTGTAGGTGAACACGAAGGCCGTCTGTGTATCTTTAAGTGGGGAGGGAGGTCAGGGCCAGTGACACAGACACTGAAGCCTGAGCTGGCTGCGGGCTTATGGGTGCCAGTGCCGTGGCTTGAGCTTGCAGAACATATGGTGGGGGCAGGTCTGGCTCTGATTAAGATGGATCCTCTGGGAGTACTGGGTAAAGCTTTTCTGGTTGGGGTTGATGTTTTAGTTGATCAGATCCTCAGAGAGGGCTTAGAATTTCAGGTTTGGAGTCATTGGTGACAGGTTTCCAAACAGTAGCAGGAAGCAGTTTGCTGTGCAGATCATCCCTGCAGGAGAGCTTTGGACAAAATAGCTTTTCCTAGATGACTGTAGCATATCTAGCCTGTTAGACTTTCTTCCTAACAGAGCTACTTGCACCCATTAACAGGATGTACTCAGCATCTGTAGTGGCCCACACTTACTCAGGAGATCCCGTGCAGCATGTGCCACCTGGAAAGTTAGGTCCCAGCCTAAGGTGAGTGCGTCAGCTTTCTTCATCAGAAGGACAGTGGCTGTTAGAACATAAGGCAAAAGGGGGAGGGCAGCCTTTAGCAACTGGACCCAAGTATTTGTACAGGTAGGCCCTGGGCACTGCCAAGGGCTGACAGTCTGAATAAGCATCATTGATTTTGTGAACTCAAGGATTCAGATTCTGTAGAAGGCAGCAGCTCCAAGAAATTTGTGGTTCGGCATGGCTTTTGTGCCTTTCTAGTATGCAGCATTGGTATCCTTAATTGAAGTGCTTTTTCAAAGCAGGAACAAGGTTTTGAATCTCTGTGAGGTTGAGTCCAGGTCAGTTGCAAAGAGGGGCTGCCCAACAGGAGCCAATGAAAGGCGGAAGGTGTTCTTAAGACACAGGCAGGTGCACCAGCAGGCTGTGGGTGGCGGAGACTGAGGCAACATGTAGGTAGGACAATCATGGTTGCATTGGCAACTAATATCTTGAACAGGCTTTACAGGTGGGAGCAGTGTATTTTAAATGAGTTTGACAGTCTTTTATTTTTTCTCAGGAGACCATGACAACATGTAGGAGGGACAGAGAAACAGGCTCTCTTGGAGAAAAGGTGCTAGTGGCTTGGCAAAATCTGTTGTTAGAGTCTCCCTGAAAATAGTGGGAGAGTTTTTAATCCCCTGTGGCAGTTGAGTCCAAATGAATTGTGCATTGTTTTAGGATTGTCCCAGTTTAAGGGGCTTGTGGGAGCAACTTGCAAACAAGGGAAGGCATGTTTTAAACCTAGACATGTAAATGGGGTGACATCTGGAGGTAACAGTCCAAAAAGGGTGTATGGAACAGGAACCACAGAGTGCAAGGTGATGGCTGTATTGTTCATTGCATGGAGATCTTGCCCTGGCCTGTAATCCCCACTGGGCATTTTCACTTGGAGGAGAGAAATGTTCCGAGGGGTTTAACAATCCATCTGGATCCCAAACTGCTTTAGGTGGCTGAGGTGTGGCTGGAGCATGGTTGGTGGTTAGGCCTAGAGGACAGTCTTTGCTCATACCTCTGGGAGCAGAATTTCAGAATTTCAGGGTTATGGTTACCATCTCAGGCTGATGCAGGTGTCATCTTCCTCGTGGGGACAGTGTAGGGTTAAGTAAGAAGGAGGCTGACTGGCTTTGACAGGAATTTTTGTCTGATGAGATGTCCTCCCAGGCTTGAAGTTTATGCCTGGCAGAAGGGGCAAGAGGCAAGAGTCCCAGTTGTCCCAGTGATGGTAACTTTTAGACAGAGGACTTTTGAAGGCAGAGAGTTCTGTTCCACTGTCTACTGGGAAAATCACCAGTTTGGCCCCCAATTTTGTAATGACTGTGGGCTCTCAGGCCCAATTTGATAAGAGTTCAGCCTGTCCTATTCATCCAGGCCTGACAGGGCAAGGACAGGTTCAGGTTGAGATGGGTCTGGGTAGTCAGTTTGTGCCTTAGAGATAGAGGAGGCACTTAGTTTTTGTGTCTATAGCCCTTATAACTCATAGCCAGAGGGTACGGCTGTCTATCAGACTGGGTTTTCTTAAGGACATCTGGTGCTTTTCTTGTATTATGTTTCTGGGTAACAGTGGTTGATGGCTCTTTTGTCCCCTCTCTTTGATGTCTTTGAGAAATGCTTAATGAATTGGTGCTCCTAGGCAGGGTGACTTTGGGAAAGGCCATGGAAACTCATTTACTGGGGCTCACAGTCCAATCTTTTCCGCAGTGAAAGTGTGGAACTCAGAAGCAACTGCTGACAGTCACTTTGGGTCAGCATTAGATGATGCCATCTGAACAGGAAAGGCATGAAGGCTCTGGAAGGGAGGCCTCTTTGACCAAATGTAGGTGATCGTTGGCTGGAGCCAGTTCCGTTGTCCTGAAGTAAATGAGTGGGGTGCAGGGAGTGAAGCTTCTGGTGTCAGCAGTAACTGCAGTGGCTGATGAGTGTGCCAAGGCAGAATTCTCACAAAGAATGGGCCTCTTTCCCCTTCTTTTTATTTTTTGAGATGCAGGGAGCAATTTGCTTTCATTTTTTAACTCCATAAAAGCTCTTTGTCTTGCAGTCGGGGACTATGGGTTTGGACTAATGATTTTCCATCTCTGACTTCCAGCATATGTGTTGTGTACCCTTGAATGATGGCACCACAGAGAAAGGGTGGAGGCTTCTCAGAAGGAGACCATTCAGATGCCTGCTTGGCTGTGCCCTTCTAGGGAATTTAGGTAAGGAGGGTGTGAGGCCTCCATTATGTCATATATAGATCTCCATGGAACCACAGGTGAGGCCAAATCAGCCACTGCAACCAGCACTTCCCAGTCTTAGTGCACAGACAGAGCACCCCATGGTTTACACTGTCCATTCCACTCAGTCACACATTGACTCATTCAGTAGGCACTTGGAGGTTAAACATTCCAACTATCTTCCCTTGAGGGTGGTCCTGACTAACAAGATTTGATCAGATTACCCTTCTTTTCTAGTTGAACAGGACTGACAGACATACTAACTGGGAGGCCCCTAGGGTCCTTACTGGAATCAGGCAGGCAGACAGACAGACAGAATGTGTCATCCTCCCTTTGGGGTGTGATGTGAGTCATTCGAGGGGGAGACAGGAATTTTCTCCAGACCTCTGAGGTGACTCGAGTTTCGAGGACACGCTTCTTCTCAGAACATGGAGAAATCCTTGTTCTGTCTGTGAGGGCCACAACTAGTGACCAAAGAGGTCAACCTGGTCAGTGTTCCTGGCTGATGCACCAAATGCAAGGGCAAGCAGAAACACTGAAATGACAGCCAAGGTTTGGAAGCAGATATATTTTACATTGATGGGCACTGATTGGGATCATTCCCAAAATATCAGGCCCTGATCTCTGATGTCTAGGGCTTAGATAGGATAAGCAAGTAGGAGGTACTAAGACAGAATGGCTTGTCAACTGGGGATCGGTTCTTACAATATGCATTGTAGTGACCAGTTATTCATCATAGTGACCAGCCATTTCTGAGCAACAAAAGTAACAGGAACTGGAACTGGAACTGTTACCTGGGCAACTAACAAAATGAAGTATACTGGCTGGGGGCACCTCTTCTGCTGCCATGTGATCAGTCTGAGAGTGAAAGTCCCTGTTGTTAAACTCTTCATGGCCTCCGTTCCTGCCACTTTGTGTCCAAGTAATTGGTCTTTTTGAGCAAGCACTTGAGTGGCTTAGTATGAAGTTTGAATGACATAAAACATGGCACTTAACCATTACTGAAAGTTCCCTCTGTATTTGGTGCCTTAGTGAGGATTTATAATGGACACAAGTATTCTTAGTCTTTGGCTTGTTAGAGGTTCCTCTAGTTATTCCTCTAAACATTTTTGAAATCAGTATTTTAATGCTATTTTTTCATATTCCCTAACATTCAACTGAGTTGGCTGCTGACCACAAGTCACATGAGCTTACTTCTGCATTTTTTGGGTTTGACAAAGTGAAATACCAGATGACCTGCCATGAAATGCCACCTATTGGGAAACTTACCTCAGTGCTGTTTTTAGGTGGCGTTGCTCAATGAACATGTGATTGCGAAAGTACACTTCCAGATTGTGAAAACATATTATAAAGGTCTTCTGCAATCTAGATTGTTTTAATCCTCACTCATATGATCAAACATAATTCCCTGTGAATTCCTGAGCATGGATTAAGGAGAGGAAACTGTGAATCAGAAGTTCATGCTGTGGGACTGTGAGCCCATGCAGCTCACTTCTGCCATTTAATCTATAAGCCTGGTCAACTATATATCATTTTTCTTGATGATGGTTTTTTCTCCTTAATGAACACTGTGGGTTGGGAATGAAAATAACACCAGTTGTGAGTATCTCAGGTTTCATACTCAGGGGTACAGTTTCCATTAGGAAAAATAGCCAGGAGCCATTTTTAAAAGGAAAATAACTGTCTAAAGAAAGTGCCCCCACCACTTTGGTTCTATATAGTTAATTCTTCTTTAGAATCTTGCCAGGGGCTTTACTCAGCATTTCTATTTGCCAAGATAACTTTGAATATCACTGGATCTACTGAATCATAAAGCCCAAAGGCCACCTTTACTATAACGTGCTTCTGCTATAGAACCTTCCATAGCTTTAGGTTCCATCTCAAAGTGTCAGCCTTTGGTGTTACTTTGAAAGTACACAAGAGATGTGAATTCAAATATAGTATGTGTTGCCTGAAAAATCTAAAGAGAACTATGAAGCACAATATCCCTTTTTAAATAACAGATGAGTTTAAGGCTCAACAACCTGCTTTGTACTTTCGAAGAGCTGTATCAACACCAAATGGTTCCAATGTGGTAGAACCTTCCATTATGCTATACATTTAAGCTATGGTGCTTCTCTTTAAAGTCATGATATTTTAAAAATCAATTAAAGCATTTGGTCATCCAGAGATAGGCTTAAAGGATCTCTCCTTCTCTTTATCCTTCTCTCCCCAGTCAAGGGGCCCAAAATGGGTGTTGTACCATGAGGGAAACAGCCAGTACAGGTGGCAGTTACACAGGATACCCACAGACTCTAGTCCTTCCCCATGCTTTTTCCACTGTGGCTGCCAATAATCGATCATACCTTTCTTTCTATACCTGAATATTATCTCATTATTGGCACAGTCTTGAGCAAGTCAATCAGTTGATAAGGATTTAAATGTTTGCTATTCTGTGAAACTTCTAAATGAAAGTAATTGAAACATGTCTTAAAAATTGAGATTTTTCTGAACTATATTAGGGCTTGTTGGTCAAGAAGGCCTTGGCTTAAATATGTTATTTAAAAAGTATAAAAGAAGATAGCCTGGTTTCCCCTCAGATTGCTTAAACTGTAAACAATTTCTTCCTGTTTCTAGGCTCCGACTTCTTTTTCCTTAGGGCATTTATTTTAGAAAACTCTATTTTGCTACACAATTATTCTGTTAGCTTCTTGTCAGTTTTCCAAAACAAGAATGTCTATGCATAATAAGACAAAAATGACCAACAGGTAGATGAAGAGATGCTCAGTATCACTAATAATCATAGAACGCAAAATACAACCTGACACAGTAGAATGACTTCTGAAAATGACATGAACTAGCAAACGTTGGCCAGGGTTTAGAGAAAAGGCAACCCTCACACATTGTTGGTAGGAATGTAGATAGGCTGTGATATTGGCAGGTAGATTTGAAATTCCACTCTACCAGGGAGTGCAAATACTACCAGTGTAGTACCATTTAGAAAACAGGATGGAAATTAAAAACAGAACTGCCATCTGATCTGTATGGATATATACCTAAAGGGAATGAACAGATAGATAGATCAAGAAACTGGAGTACATATATAAGGTGGAATATTATTCAGCAATGAAAAGGAGATTCTGTTATTTGCCATATAATGGATAAAATAGCATGTTACACTAAGTGAAATAGGTCAGATACAGCAAGGACAGTTTTTAAAGATTAGTTTTGGTAAATTGTACATTTATACCTAGAAGAATGAAACTAGACCCCTAATATCAAAAATCAAAATGCATTAAAGGCTCAAATATAAGACCTAAAGGTATAAAACTCCTGGAAGAAGACATAGGCAGAAATGTTTCCAAACATTAGAATAGGACCCCCCAAAAGTACAGGAAACAGAGGGAAAAATGAGTGGGATTACATCAAGTTAAAAAACTTTTGTGTGGCCCCAGAAATAGCAGTGTGAAAAAATAACCTAGAGGATGGTAGTAAATATGCTAAAGCTATACATCCGACCAGATGTACATCTCAAATATAAAAGGAACTAAAAAACCTTTTTAAAAAATATTTTATTTTAAAGAGAGTGAGAAAAGATAATAGCAGCATACCAGCGTCACAAACATAAACAAACCAAAGCAAGAACATTTCAGGTGAAACAGGGTTTCAAGACAAAATAATACAAATTAACAGTGGTTGTTATATTACATATTGTTATCTTCAGCTACATTGCTCAGATTAGCAGATGTAAGAATGGAAGATTGTTTAAACCATTAAAGAGAATAAGAAAATAATTATTGGATAAAACATTAGAGAGTTTCACTAGACAAGATGGTAGGAATTCACCATGGTTGTCCCATTGCATATTGTTGCCTTCACTTGCTCAGATTATCAGATATAAGCAGGTAAAATTGGTCAGAAGAGAAAAAATTTTAAGCATTAACTTAAAGGAACTAAAAATATTAATAAAAATATCCAATTAAAAATTGGACAACATTTCTAAAAAGAAGACATATAGAAGATAAACATGTAATGAAAATGATTACCATCATTAATCACTGAGAAATGCAAGTCAATAGTACAATGAAATATCACCTCATTCCACTAAAAATGGTGGTTATCAACATGACTAAACACAAGTGCTGGCAAAGATGTCAAGAAAAGAGAACCCTTATATCGTTGGTGGGAATGTAAATAAGTGCAGACTGTCAAAAATAATATGGAGATTCTTAGAAGGTTGAATTTGGTCAGGGAAAGTTTCAGAGACAATGTGATATTTGTCTAAGTCTTGTATATAAACCATGGATTTACTCCATGAGAAGAATGGGTAAAGAGACTAGGATAAACAGTTTAGAATGAGGTATGTAGAAGAAATTATTTTCTAATCAAAGAGATAAAAGATACCAATTTCTTGATTTACATTTCTCCTTGGAAGCCATTCACTTACTTTACAGTGAAACTCAGTGTCATGCTGATGAAGGGATAACTAGGCCATTGCCTAGATTCATGGACATTTTCTCATGGAAAAGCCTCATACAGTCTGTTGTTTATTACAGATTCATGAACTTATAAAGGAAAAGGTCCATTAAAAGAAACACTTGTGCTTGCGAATCTAAGATCCTCTGCTGTGATATTAGCAGGTAGATTTGAAGCTCCACTTAGCCAGGGAGTGCAAATATTACCAACGGAGTCCTCCCTTTTTGGTCAGGCAGTCACACTATATTCTTTCTTATTTGTTCCAGTTGATACTTAATATGTAGTTAATTAAATTGGGAGTAATTTACCCCCTTTGCTTTGCAGAATAAGAGAAAAATCAATGTGACTGACTAAAATTAAGGTCAAGCTCTTAGTGTGGGTTAATTATTCTTCCAGTTATCTCTTTGAGATTATAACTCTTCCAGATTATAACTTTGATGCCTCTCCTTTACTGTTTTATGGTTTATTAGTCAATAATATCAACCTAGTGCCCTTTGATCGAAATATAAATAAGGTTGTTTTAAAAGGTAGTATATAATATGCTAGTTAGTATATTAGTTAGTATATAATGCATTTATTTACATATAATCATCAAAACTTTTCTACAAATGTGTACATTCTCTGATAACATAGGAAACAGAAGTGAAATGATATTAGAATATGGCAGCATATCTAATAAACTGAATAGGTATTAGGCTTTAAATTAATCTTGAAATTGATAGTGGTTATAGACTCTGTCTTTATCATAATTATTTTGGGATACTAGAAAAAAAGATTATTTTTTTAAAAGTTTCCAAACAGAAATCTCAATGAGAAAATGTCAAAGTCTGTGGTATCTTCCAGAGGATTTAAAAAAATTTCTAGATTAACTAGAAAAATTTTACTAGAAAAGCTTACTAGAAAAATCTTAAATGCTCTAACCGCTAAAAGGGTATTCATTGGGCAGTGTAAGAAGAAACCCTATTTACAAAGATGTTTAGAGCACCCAGGTTCTTAAGGGATTAAAGATCACATTTCACCTTCTTATTGTAAAAAGAAATCAAGTGATGCATGTGCAGTGAAGACGCCAAAGTTTGTGCCCAAGGAATATGTAAAATTTTATAGACTGACTTATGCACTTTCCAAGTTGTGTTGTTTGTATATGTACATCTATATGTGCATGTACATGTATCAGTTTCTTATGTTTTGGGGGACTTTGTGACAGGATACTTTTTGAGTAATTGGTTGACTCATGCTACTCAAAATATTCTAAAATAAAAACTGAACTAATGCTTTGTAAGTAACAATAACGCCATTGCCTTGTTGGTTTTATTTAGATGTAACAGAGAGAAAAGAGGTAGTATTCAAATGACATAGAGAATTATAGCTTAGTTTGGTTTCTGCCATCATAATAAGGATAGTAAACTATTTTTGAGAGAAAACAGTGTGTACTACATCTGGATGATGCTTTTCCATATGGGGAGAGTAAAACTCTTGGCAATTCTCACAGATTTTTTTTACTAGTAAGTCACGTATTTCTTGATGAAATGAAAATGTCTTTCCAGTACAAAGAAATACTATATTTATCTGTATAGTTGAATAAATTTATCAATTAGATGTGAAGTTACAGAGCGTGGTCTGCAAGGCTGCCACACTTCTGGCACCCACTGCAAGTTTGAGGGCTCTCCTATAGAATTGATAGTTTGCTAGAAGGACTCACTGAACTCTATAAATGCTTCTATTCTTGGAGTTATGTTTTATTACAGTAAAAAAAGACACTAAAATCAGCCAAAGGAAGAAATACATAGGGGAGAGAACTCCAGGAAAGTGCCAGATGTGGGGTTTCTCTTGCCTTCTCCCTGTGGAGTCATGGACAGCATCACCTTCCTAGAAATACTGTGTGACAGTGCATGGGGAAGACTGCTAACTAGGGACATGTGTCTCACTCTTAGTATCCAGAGTGTTACTAGGCCTACTTAGTTGACTACCCACCTGGTTGAACTTTAGTTTCTTTCCTATTAAAGGTCATTATCACATGGCTCCAAACCTCCATCACTGTTGGACTTGTCAAAAGCTAATAACTGAAATAAGCAAAGGGCACTTCCTGGACATCAGTTCCAAGGTGATCAGTGAAAAACTCAGAGCTTTCTTTGGACAAGACCAGTTTTTCAACTTAAGACACCAACATAGGTTAAGTCTCTCTTTTAGAAAGTGACTGTTATTCTATAGAAGCTTCATGAATAGGCAAAAGTGATCAGTCTATTTTTACATCTGTATGTAGCCAAGTATGTGATCCAAAAGCTGTTCTCTCTGAGCTTCAGTTGTATGTGCAGTGAAACTGGAAAAAGAAATCTTGCCTATTTCACTACATTGTAATGAAATCTAAAAAGTAAGAGATGTGTGAAAGTGCTCAGAAAGTACCACATAAATGTAACGTACAATATTTAATAAATCTTAAGAACAGGTTGAAGTGATGAGTGGTCAAACTACTTGAGTTACTAATTTTTGAACTGACATTGAAAAAATGTTGTTAGCAAGGCCATCACTGTTTTAAATAAAATTTAGTGCTTAATACAATGTATACATACCTAAATATTTTGTTACAGATACATTATTCCACAAATGGTTGCAGGACATTTTTATAGATAAAGCTCTCTTACTCTCAAAGTGGAAAAGAAAGTATGGATCTTGAAGAGGGACAGATCAGAAACATATTACTAGAGGACAAATATTTATATAATGCCTTGGTTTACATGTCATACATGGGTTTGTTATCATTAATAGTGCAGTATTTAATCACTGTAGGGATATATTTGTTTAATGCATTTTATAATTTAAATAATAATGTCATGTAGACTTAGAACTAGTGGGAAGCTGCCTTGGAACAAGACCCTATATTCCTTGCATACATAGGCATTATTTTAATTTGTTTAGCAAAACGTAGTTTCTGACAAATAATTGTACTTTTTGGAAATTATCATCATTTGAGAAGCTGAATCACTAACACATTTCAACTATATGCAGAACCTTCCATCTAAAGCATATTTGGAAGAAGAAAATATCCATGCACACCTATAGAATTTTGTTAGTAGTTATAAACTTGATATATTCTTCTAGTTTACTCTTTTTGTAGGAAAAAGAAAAGAGAGAAATTATTCATCTGGCTTCTGTCTTGAAGTTGAGCTCAGGAGGGAGGTGATGCAGGGTGAAGACATCTTCTTCTTTCACACACAAGGTGTTCCAGATGTTCCTAAGGAGAACGTGTCTTTCCATAGTAAAAGTCATACCTGCCATCATTTCCCACATATTCCTATGACACTCATTTATGAGAACTTGTAGTACATTGCTCAACATCTGCTGATGGTATCTCCAAAATTATTTTTGAAATTACTAGCCATCTGTTAACACAGGGGTTATTACTATGAACAACATCAACTGGGAATTGAAGTTTTTTACTGGTCACCAATGTTCTACCACAGACATGTTGTAGGCAGATAGGACCATTTTCAGCACAGGATTTATTAACTACAATAAATATAGGGGTTACATATTCCACAGTTAGTGCAGACGCATATTTGCTGTTTGCATATGTATGCAACACTAACTGAAAACTGCTTAGGATGGCAGAAGTACCTTGGGGTTTGACTTTCAGATGAAAAAGAGATGTTCAGCTCCTTCAGTTCTTGTATAAAAATAAATTCACTTAAAAAGCAACTGGAGCCACTTAGGAAACATTATGCTGTTTTGCCTCATGGAAATGCTGTGAAATTTAATTTTGCAAATGCAGAACAGTATGGGCAAGGATAACTTTTAGGATTTAGGGAGAAAAAGGGAACAGAAATTTGGGAAGCTGAAAAACTAGCGTGATATACATGGAGAAGGAATAATTGAATATCTCATGGTGCTCATGTAAGAAATAAGAGCAAGGGAGACTGGTTTGCCTTTGACCTCTTCTTACTTCTTCAGGGTTAAGAGCCAGCTAATATTTGAATGCTTATGAGGTGACAGGCCCTGAAGTATGCATTTTTGTATTGTTATTTCATTTAATCTAAACAACACTCCACTGAATTAGAAATTATTACTGTTATTACTTCCAGATTGTAGTTTAAGAGATCAAAGGTGAAACCTTTCCATAGTTGCATAGCATGTTGAATGTGGGAGTTCTGTTATCTACATTGAGAAATCAAAGTTACCCATGATCTCTATGTAACTAAACTCAATAGATATGTACTGGTCTTTTTCTTATTTGCCCAAATAGTAGAATTCCAAAATAAAATATGTCCTCCTTGAGGTATTATTTTTCTATCTTGGCTCTGAGGATGGTTATATACTTACTGTTTTCCTTATTCTGGATACTCTTTTTGCCAGGTGATGCTTCCTGGACTACTGAAGGCTCACTTCTGACTTTTTCATTTCACTTAGTGATTCAATGATTTCATTGAATTAAAGATATGCAGCGCTATCTTTAGGCAGATGGTTTCTCATTCATATTTCCTTGTGGTCTTCTCTAGACTGAAGCCCTCTTTGGCTCTTAAGTTTCTTCTATGTCTTCCTCTACACAGACAGAAATAAGACCTGAGGTCCTGGTTTGTATCTAAGAAGTCACTGAGGTATTTGGTGAGATACACAGTCAATTCTAGTTTCCTAGATTACTCTCAACTTGAATTTAGTACGTAAAGACCTACTACTAATAAAGAATGTTTCTTGCTTTTGTTTGCTTTTTCCTCTGTCGGTATTCCTCATGGTCTGCATTATTTAAGACCTTTAAGATGAGAGGTAGTTGTAGTCCGAGGCAGGATTCATGTATTTCTGGGACCTCTGACTGCAAACACCTATTAAACTGTATTTCAACTGTTAACCATTAGCTTTGTCCTTTAGCATACTTTGTGGGAATAGTGACCCATCTACTGAATCCAGAGAATGAATAGTGAAGTGGTTTTTGATTATAGCTTTCAGTCGAATTTGAATTTATTCCATCTGGTGTGATATATTAAGGTATATATACACTTTATAAGGCTTTTCGGTAGGGCTCACTTGGACCAAAACTGGATTTGTTTCCGGGAAATGTTTAAGATGGTCTTAAAGAGGGAATAACATCCTAAGTATCTTCAAACTTTTTAATAAAAAATATAGGAGTGGGTGGTCCACAGACAGAAGGAAGCTATACTCACAATGCTGGTGATGAGAGCAAGTAGGTGCAGCTGAGAACCATGAGCAGCTTGGCAGGTGCACAGGGTGCATGTTGTGGTAGGGACAATGTCAAATGGTGGGCAGAGTAAGAAACAGGAAGTGTCCTGGATTCAAGTGGGATTTTTAGTTTTTCAGCTTGAGCTATCATTGAATAATAGAATGAAGTCAGCAGAACTAAACGGCAGGAATACTAATGATTGAACTCATATATGAAAAAGTGTCATAGATATCAATAGTGGGATTCCTATTCCTAAAGCTCAGAATTAGGTAAATTTATGCACTCAGGCACAGGGTGCCCTGAGCAGCTGCAGACCACCTTCTATGAGCTCTGCCTTCATGAAACTTCCTATGAGGAAGAGCAGAACAGAATATCTGCTAAGAGCCTAATTGATGAGAAAAGGATTTAGCTTTCTCAAACTTTCCAATTGGTGTATTTCTAAATGTATGCTACTTTAACAGGGAAGTTAAAGAGTGACATAGAACACCTTGAATAGTCATAACTCTGCCCCAGAATTGCATCCTCTAGACAACAGGAAATGATTGGAGAGTATTTAGCTGGAACTCAGGAATTAAAATTCATGTAGAAGCACGAAAGACCCTAGATAGCCAAAGCAAAAGGAACACAGCTGGAAGCAGTGTAATGCTTAATCTCAAGTAATACTGTTAGGCATAGTTAGTGGTTGTGTATGTGTCTTGGTAGGTAAATATGGGGTACATGAGCTTTTAGTGATAAGCTATAAGAGCCATCAACAGTGCTCACTGGGGAATGGTTCATCTAGAAGTGATACACAAGGCTGCCAGGCACGGTGAAGCACATCTGTAATCTCAGAATTTGGGAGGCCGAAGCAGAAGGATCATTGTGAGTTTGAGTCCAGCCTGAGATACGAAGTGAGCTCAAAGCCAGCCTGAACTGCATTCGCAACTGCCATATCTCAAAAAAAAAAAAAAAAAAAAAAGAGACAGAGAAAGAAATGATATGCAAGATTGAACAAATTTGAAAATGGAAGGGTCAAATGAGAAGCAATGGCAGTAGCGATGGCAGTGATTATAGTTATAGAGGTATTTTAGAGCTGAAAAGAAGGAATAGATGTGAATGCTATTACCAAGAATGATTAATAAAATTTTTGGAGGGGCTGGAGAGAGGCGTGGAGAGGGGTGGGGAGGAAAAAGGAAGGAGAGAGAGAAAGAGACAGAGAGAGAGAGACAGAGACAAAGACCCTAAGAGACCAAGACCAAGTCCTTATAGGAGTGCTACAACTTAAAAAACAGAAATACAGAAGAAGGTGGTGTCTGGAGAAGAAAGTAGATTCATTTAACAACTAGACATGAAGATCAGAAATTTGGGGTAGGATTTAGATTATAGAATTAAATTTGAGGGTCTTCTACAGCAAACTGAAGTACAAAGATTTGACATTAAACAAAATAACGGACGAAGAAAAGAGAATATATGAAGCATCTGAGATATGAAGTATAACATTTAGAGACTCGACAGAAAAATAAAACTAGTAGGAGTCAGGGGTTGAGGGAAACCGGGGAACTAAAGAAAGTCAGGCTAAGTTACATTAGAAAATCATTAGAAAATTATAAAAATGGTAGTTCTGAGTTTTGAGCATCATAAATTATATAAAACATTTGGAGAATTGTGCTGAGCACTGTGAAGGCTAGTGTTTACTGAAAAGACTGCTGATTTGTGTTGAGGAAAAGGAATTAGCCAAGGTGTGCGGTGAAAATGAAGGTATTGGCGATTTCCTCACACCCACAGAGAGGTGCTCTTGAGGTCAGTGGAGCGACCAGTGTAGAGGTGGGGTGGAGGGGTCTGTCATTTGGAAAGACAAAGGGGCTTGAAAAAAATCCCAAACTGGGTTTGTGCCAAGGTTGCTGAGTGTTAAGTGATAGGTATTTTGAATTTGAGAAGTTAGAGATTAGTTTTTTTCTTCATACTGTCATGTAAAGATATTAGGAGTTTGTTAAAACTGGATAATCCAGAGAAAGTGTGAGTCAGATGTCTGTGTCATATACCTTAACATACTCACACAATGGACATGCTTCTACCAGGAGTGCAGATTGGCTGTGAGAGAGTTGTGAATCACTGATTATTTTTCATACCCTTTTGCTTTGCTTGCATTTATATTTCAAACCTACAGAAAAATTAGTGCATGTGGAATTAATTATCAGTCACCAGAGTTCTTCCAAATGACCATAACTGGACCCCTAGGTCTTAAACTCTTTGAAGAAAAATTGATGTATCATATTTCTAAGTATTTCCAAGGTCGAAGCATTCAATAACCAGAAAGTTATTTTAAAAATATTTCTTTTAGCAAATTTTAAGAGAAATTTTAAATTGGTATTATGGTTAAGCCTTGTGATTCTTCACATGGAGTGTTGTGTTTCTCTTCCAGTGAGACTGACTTTTACCATATGTATCAGAGCTTTGTTATGTATTAGTTGGTTTCAGGGCTATTCCTAAAAACACTTTTCTTCTCATCCTTTGGCCTAGAAGAATTTATGGGAATGTGTTTTATGCCTACAAATTAGTAAATAGTCCTTCTAATGTATCACTTGGCATGTTTTAGTCACAAAATCCTCTTTCAAAAACTCTCTTTAAAAAGTGGTACTATGCATTGGAAAGGAGACTCTTTTCTAGTTCAGAAGACTTGTCTTTCTCTTGAAATTCAAATGTGAGTGAAATCTTTTGTTGTCATATAGAGTAGATCTACTTTCTAATCAATTCAAGGTCCCTTTCAGAAAGTCCATGATAGTTGAGTGCCTACTTTCTTCTTGAATAATTTTGAGATACAAGTGGAGTGAGATATACCGGTTCGATCTTTACCTAGTGAGGATACCAGCTATGGACCAGTTTCACAGCTTTAAATGGTTAAAAAGGGAATATTTTGGGACTTTAGAAAATAATAGAAAATTTTAATGTGTATTTAGAAATAATGTTGATTGGAATATAGCCACTGCCATTTGTACACTAAACCATTAGTACTGTTTTCCTATGACAGTAGCATAGTTGTGTAGTTGTATCAGAGATGATAAAGATCAGAAAACCTATACATTTACTATTTGATCTTTTACAGAAAACGTTTACTTCTTCTTTCAATATGCCATTCTATCCTAACATATCTATAAATTAAAATAAAACAAAATTTTTTCTTGGAATATATGAAATACCAAAATTTAAGTAATTATAAGGCTTTAAAAACTAATGTAGAATAAATTTAGAAGCATCGGGGAATTGTCTGTCAATAACAATCAATACACAACTTATATGTATTATTTGGTCCATGATTCACTTTACCATTTGATGAATTGTGTAGCTTTTGTGAACTTAAATATCTACAAATATATACATCTACTTATAAAAATATAAATACTGACAAATAAAACTATCAAAATATTGCAGTTTTTTTTATGAACAGTATAATTTTACATCCCAAATGAAAATATGTTTAAAATTGTAAGGCTGGATATGTAAATTAGGGCGTTAGCTAGTTGGAAACCCGTTTTTTAGTCATTAAAGCATATAAACCATTAGAGTCATTAAAACGTGTAAATATGAATAGAATCATGCAGTATGTTACAAATGGTAAAGTGTTTAATGAAAAAGCACAGTACTGAATTATTTCCACCATACATCATTTCCCTGAATAAAACCTATAAAAAAAAAAAGGCTTTTATGTAAGTATGTTGATCCTGATACTACT
This sequence comes from Dinomys branickii, assembly GCA_004027595.1. Taxonomy (NCBI): domain Eukaryota; kingdom Metazoa; phylum Chordata; class Mammalia; order Rodentia; family Dinomyidae; genus Dinomys; species Dinomys branickii. Next base: position 19,687 of record PVLD010027873.1, read on the forward strand.
CTTGTTAGGGTTGTGAGATCATATAAGATTTTCTCTTTGTGTTCTTAATTTATTTGAATAATTTAGCTTTATTAATTTCATGGTAAAATGACAATTTAAATTACAAATTGTCCCAGTAAGACTGGCCAGTATGAAAAAGTCATCCAATAACAGATGCTGGCGAGGCTGTGGAGAAGTAGGGACTCTTATTACACTGCTGGTGGGAATGCAGACTGGTGCAACCACTGTGGAGAGCCGTTTGGAGATTTCTCAGCAAACTAGGTCTAGAGATTCCATTCAAACCAGCTATTCCTCTTCTGGGTATTTTCCCAGAAGATCTGAAAACATCATATCACTCTGATATATGTGCACCCATGTTTATAGCAGCGCAATTTGTAATAGCTAAAATGTGGAAGCAACCCAAGTGCCCATCCACAGAAGACTGGATTAAAAAATTGTGGCATTTTTATATAATGGAATATTATTCAGC